>CM051000.1:3088383-3163383 GCA_027704905.1 Muraenolepis orangiensis | reverse complement strand
AGTAAGGGATCCGGCCAGTCAGTCAGTAAGGGATCCGGCCAGTCAGTCAGCCGGTCTAAAGGCAGAGAGATACAGTTAGTAGCACCCCGCTCTTACTGTCAGACTGACACCACTGGGTGGATTTTGTAGGGTGTTTATGGGCGTTAAAAATGTCCTTGTGACTGTGTGTGCACGGTGAGTGTGTGGTGCACCTCGGCATGTCCAGGTCGTACGTGTGTCTCTTTCAGCTTGTGTGAGTAATTGTGTGTGTGTGTGTGTGTGTGTGTGTGTGTGTGTGTGTGTGTGTGTGTGTGTGTGTGTGTGTGTGTGTGTGTGTGGGTGTGTGGGTGTGTGGGTGGGTGGGTGGGTGGGTGGGTGCGTGGGTGAGCACAGCAGGGTAAAGAAAAGCCCATCTATGTGGTATCTGTGCACTTCCCCGCAGTAAGAGAGAAACAGCCTGACAAGCAATCCCCACTTCTTTCCCAGAATGTGAAGCATGACCAGGTTTCAAGAACATGCTCAGTTTATTTCCATTTTTTCCTACTTTTTATATGTGTATATGATTTATTTTTACAAAATATCAAACTGCCTCCAGACATCATTCTGTGCTGTGGGTTTGTAATGTCAAATCCAGTTTCACATCACGGTTTCTCGTTTCAATGTGTTTCATTCAAGTATTTCCCCGCTGGATGGCTTACTCATCCTTATGTCTCTCTCCTCTCTCTCTCTACCTCTCTCTCTCTCCTCTCTCCCTCTACCTCTCTCTCTCTCTCTCTCTCTCCCTCTCTCCCTCCCTCTCGCTCTCGCTCTCGCTCTCGCTCTCTCTCTCTCTCTCTCTCTCTCTCTCTCTCTCTCTCTCTCTCTCTCTCTCTCTCTCTCTCGCTCTCACTCGCTCTCTCTCTCCCCTGTGTCTCTCTCTCGCTCTCGCTCTCGCTCTCTCTCTCGCTCTCGCTCTCGCTCTCGCTCTCGCTCTCTCGCTCTCGCTCTCTCTCTCTCGCTCTCTCTCTCCCCTGTGTCTCTCTCTCTCTCTCTCTCTCTCTCTCTCTCTCTCGCTCTCTCGCTCTCTCTCCCTCCCCTGTGTCTCTCTCCTCTCACCCCCTCTCCCCCATCTCTCTCTCCCTCCCCTGTCTCTCTCCTCTCCTTCCTCCAGGACTCCATGGAGGAGGCCTGTGCAGAGAGGTTCGGTGATGAACACTATGGTTTAGAAGGTAACCGCATGCTACAGGCACAGTGTGCTACACATGCTCCCTGTCTCCCCCCCCATGGCTCCCTCCCTGTCTCCCGGTCTCCCTGTCTCCCCTCTCCATGGCTCCCTCCCTGTCTCCCGGTCTCCCTGTCTCCCCCCCCATGGCTCCCTCCCTGTCTCCCTGTCTCCCTGTCTCCCCCCCCATGGCTCCCTCCCTGTCTCCCGGTCTCCCTGTCTCCCCTCTCCATGGCTCCCTCCCTGTCTCCCTGTCTCCCTGTCTCCCCCCCCATGGCTCCCTCCCTGTCTCCCTGTCTCCCCTCTCCATGGCTCCCTCCCTGTCTCCCTGTCTCCCCCCCATGGCTCCCTCCCTGTCTCCCTGTCTCCCCCCCATGGCTCCCTCCCTGTCTCCCCTCTCCATGGCTCCCTCCCTGTCTCCCTGTCTCCCCTCTCCATGGCTCCCTCCCTGTCTCCCTGCCTCCCTGTCTCCCTGTCTCCCCCCCCATGGCTCCCTCCCTGTCTCCCTGTCTCCCCTCTCCATGGCTCCCTCCCTGTCTCCCTGTCTCCCCCCCCATGGCTCCCTCCCTGTCTCCCTGTCTCCCTGTCTCCCTGTCTCCCTCCCCTCTCCATGGCTCCCTCCCTGTCTCCCTGTCTCCCTGTCTCCCCTCTCCATGGCTCCCTCCCTGTCTCCTCAACTGGGCCATCTGCTTCGTGATAGGGCCAACATATCCACACAAGTGTTTATAGTTGCCATCGTAAACTGTTATTTAACAGTTTGAAACTTCATCAACAGAGTGGTTATGTCCAAATGAAACTGCTATTCTCTTTGTATTTACACATAACCCCATGGTGGCTAGTAAGGCGTGTAATAAGTACATGAGTAAACCAGTATTGTGTTAAGGAACAAGTACTTTCATGTACTTATTGGTAAATGTACTCTTTACTGAAGTATACTTTTGAGTCACTAATCTTCCTTTTACTTCGCTACATTTGCCGTGCATATCTTCGTTCCAACTAGTGGTCTCTAAGTGTGGGGGTAGAGAGAAGGGGGAGGAGCATAGATGAGCCAGGAGGATGCTAACACAGTCGCTTTCAGTCATTTATTAACCAGGTATTCTTTAGACTTTTAAAATCATATTTCTCAGAGTATGAAAGTATGAGTGAAAATCTTATGTGCAATACCCGATGACAGATAGTAGTTATAAAAATAAGATAAGATAAAAACAGAATAGAATAAAATAAGTTAAAGTTCAAAACTGTATAAAGTTAAATATATAAAAGTAAAAATGCAATTTATAAAATGCAATATATCGGCACAGAAAAAGAGCAATATGTATATATAAATCAATGTAATAAAATATACATTGTTATATGCTATACACCCTTGTTCAGCAGCCTGATGACCTGACTGTGGAAGCTATCTCTAAGCCTATTTGTGCAACACTTGATACTGCGGTATCGCCTGCCTGACGGTAACAGTGAGTACAGTTGGTGGCTGGGGTGGGCAATGTCTTTATGATGCGTTTGGCCTTGGCCACACACCGCTGGTTGTATATGTCCAGGAGGGAGGGGAGCTCACCTCCAACGATATACTGGGCCGTCCGCACCACCCTTTGAAGCGCTCTGCGCTCGAGTGCGGTGCAGTTCCCGTACCAGGCGGTGATACACCCTGTAAGAACACTCTCGATGGTGCCGTTATAGAATGTTCTCAGGATGCGGGGGCCCATGCTGAATTTCCTCAGACGCCTGAGGAAATACAGGCGTTGGACACACACCACACACCACGTGTGTGGTGTGTGGTCGGAGATGTGCACGCCGAGGAACTTGAAGCTGCTGACCCTCTCTACTGTAACGCCGTTGATGGAGAGAGGGCCGTGCTCTCCTCTCTGCTTCCTGTAGTCCACGATCAGCTCCTTGGTCTTCTTGACGTTGAGGTCGAGGCTGTTCTCCTGGCACTACTGCTCCAGCGATCCAACCTCCTCCCTGTAGGCTGTCTCGTCGGCGCCGGCGATCAGGCCCATCACTGTCGTGTCGCCAGCAAACTTGACGATGACGTTGGAGCTGTGCATAGCCATGCAGTCGTGGGTGTAGAGGGAGTAGAGGAGAGGGCTCAGCACGCATCCCTGGGGGTCTCCCGTGAGGGTCAGTGGCTCTGAGGTGGTGCTGCCCATCTTCACCACCTGGCGGCGGTCCGACAGGAGGTCCAGTATCCAGCTGCACGTGGATGGGGGCACGCCTAGACCTCTAAGCTTGGTGTCGAGCTTGGCAGGAACTATCGTGTTGAACGCTGAGCTGTAGTCCACAAACAGCATTCGCACATAACATTTCTTTCCCCCCAGGTGGGAAAGGGCAGTGTGGAGGGCCATCTCACTGGCATAGTGAGCGTACTATAAAACACATTGGCCCTCACACACACACACACACACACACACATACACACACACAAACACGATCCAAGAAGTTGGTAAAACCTCTCTGGGATGGTGGTCCAGCCTTTGATCTGTGTTGGATCAGGAGGAAGGAATCAGGCTGTTGGGTCGCTCAGTTGGCGAGCAAACAAACAGGTTTTGGATTTGGCTTAATTCATTAATTAGTGATTCTGCTTTATAGCCGGTCTGATCCTCTTCCAAAAGGTTTGAGAATCGGACTTCAAAGAGTAGCGAGAGGGGGTTGGGTTGGATGCTAGGCCTGTGAGGGGGTGGTGGTTGGTTGGATGCTAGGCCTGTGAGGGGGTTGGTGGTTGGTTGGATGCTAGGCCTGTGAGGGGGTTGATGGTTGGTTGGATGCTAGGCCTGTGAGGGGGTTGATGGTTGGTTGGATGCTAGGCCTGTGAGGGGGTTGGTGGTTGGTTGGATGCTAGGCCTGTGAGGGGGTTGGTGGTTGGTTGGATGCTAGGCCTGTGAGGGGGTTGGTGGTTGGTTGGATGCTAGGCCTGTGAGGGGGTTGGTGGTTGGGTTGGATGCTAGGCCTGTGAGGGGAGGTTGGGTTGGATGCTAGTTGTGTGAAAGAGGGATGGAGGTTGGGTTGGATGCTAGGTGTGTGAGAGGGGGTTAGAGGTTTGGTTGGATGCTAGGTGTGTGAGAGGGGGTTGGTGGTTGGGTTGGATGCTAGGCCTGTGAGGGGAGGTTGGGTTGAATGCTATGTGTGTGAGAGGGGGTTGGAGGTTTGGTTGGATGCTAGGCCTGTGTGGGTTAGTGTCACATGCAGTCTCCACCAAGGAGGTGCTGATGGCTCCATTCTTGTCGCTTAGGACAAAAGTGGCTGCTAAATGAATATAATGTAATGTGATTGGAAGACAGGCTACATTACATTACACATTACATTACACATTACATTATACATTACACATTACATTATACATTACACATTACATTATACATTACATTACACATTACATTATACATTACACATTACATTACACATTACATTATACATTACACATTACATTATACATTACACATTACATTATACATTACATTATACATTACATTACACATTACATTATACATTACACATTACATTACACATTACATTACACATTACATTATACATTACATTACACATTACATTACATTATACATTACATTATACATTACATTACACATTACATTATACATTACATTACACATTACATTACACATTACATTATACATTACACATTACATTATACATTACACATTACATTATACATTACATTATACATTACATTACACATTACATTATACATTACACATTACATTACACATTACATTACACATTACATTAAACATTACATTATACATTACATTACACATTACATTATACATTACATTACACATTACATTACACATTACATTATACATTACACATTACATTATACATTACACATTACATTATACATTACATTATACATTACATTACACATTACATTATACATTACACATTACATTACACATTACATTACACATTACATTAAACATTACATTATACATTACACATTACATTACATATTACATTATACATTACACATTACATTATACATTACATTATACATTACATTACACATTACATTATACATTACACATTACATTACACATTACATTACACATTACATTATACATTACATTACACATTACATTATACATTACACATTACATTACACATTACATTATACATTACACATTACATTATACATTACATTATACATTACATTACACATTACATTATACATTACACATTACATTACACATTACATTATACATTACATTACACATTACATTACATTATACATTACATTATACATTACATTACACATTACATTATACATTACATTACACATTACATTATACATTACACATTACATTACACATTACATTACATTACACATTACATTATACATTACATAACACATTACATTACATTACACATTACATTATACATTACATTACACATTACATTACACATTACATTACACATTACATTACATTACATTACATTACACATTACATTATACATTACATTACACATTACATTATACATTACATTACATTACACATTACATTATACATTACATTACACATTACATTATACATTACATTACACATTACATTACACATTACATTATACATTACACATTACATTACACATTACATTATACATTACACATTACATTATACATTACATTATACATTACATTACACATTACATTATACATTACACATTACATTACACATTACATTACACATTACATTATACATTACACATTACATTATACATTACATTATACATTACATTACACATTACATTATACATTACACATTACATTATACATTACATTATACATTACATTACACATTACATTACACATTACATTATACATTACACATTACATTACACATTACATTATACATTACACATTACATTATACATTACATTATACATTACATTACACATTACATTATACATTACACATTACATTACACATTACATTACACATTACATTATACATTACATTACACATTACATTACATTATACATTACATTATACATTACATTACACATTACATTATACATTACATTACACATTACATTATACATTACACATTACACATTACATTACATTACACATTACATTATACATTACATTACACATTACATTACATTACACATTACATTATACATTACATTATACATTACATTACACATTACATTACATTACACATTACATTACATTACATTACATTACACATTACATTATACATTACATTACTACATTACATTACACATTACATTATACATTACATTACACATTACATTATACATTACATTACACATTACATTACACATTACATTACATTACATTACACATTACATTATACATTACATTACACATTACATTACATTATACATTACATTACACATTACATTATGCATTACATTAAACATTACATTACATTATACATTACATTACACATTATACATTACATTATACATTACATTACACATTACATTATACATTACATTACACATTACATTCCACATTACATTCCACATTACATTATACATTACATTATACATTACACATTACATTACATTACACATTACATTATGCATTACATTACACATTACATTATACATTACATTACACATTACATTATGCATTACATTACACATTACATTACATTATACATTACATTACACATTACATTATACATTACATTACATTATACATTACATTACACATTACATTATACATTACATTACATATTACATTATATATTACATTATACATTACATTATACATTACATTACACATTACATTATACATTACATTACATTATACATTACATTACACATTACATTAAACATTACATTATACATTACATTACACATTACATTACATTACATTATACATTACATTACACATTACATTACATTATACATTACATTACATTACATTACATTACACATTACATTATACATTACATTCCACATTACATTCCACATTACATTATACATTACATTATACATTACACATTACATTACATTACACATTACATTATGCATTACATTACACATTACATTATACATTACATTACACATTACATTATGCATTACATTACACATTACATTACATTACATTATACATTACATTACACATTACATTATACATTACATTACATTATACATTACATTACACATTACATTATACATTACATTACATATTACATTATATATTACATTATACATTACATTATACATTACATTACACATTACATTATACATTACATTACATTATACATTACATTACACATTACATTATACATTACATTACACATTACATTAAACATTACATTATACATTACATTACACATTACATTACATTACATTATACATTACATTACACATTACATTATACATTACATTATACATTACATTACATTACATTACATTACATTACACATTACATTATACATTACATTACACATTACATTACATTATACATTACATTATACATTACATTACATTACATTACACATTACATTACACATTACATTATACATTACATTACACATTACATTATACATTACATTACATTATACATTACATTACACATTACATTATACATTACATTATACATTATACATTACATTACATTATACATTACATTACATTACATTATACATTACATTATACATTACATTACACATTACATTATACATTACATTATACATTACATTACATTACATTATACATTACATTATACATTACATTATACATTACACATTACATTATACATTACATTACACATTACATCACATTACATTATACATTACATTACACATTACATTACATTACATTACATTATACATTACATTACACATTACATTACATTATACATTACATTATACATTACATTACATTATACATTACTGTCACGTAGAGCGGGAGTGTGGGTTGGACCCCGAACGCAGACAACGACAGAGTGGAGCGATACGAACGGCTTTATTCTCAAAGCACACAACACACAAAGTCACAAAAGGGTACACGGGGAGAACTACGTGGAAGTAGAGTAGGCAGGCGACCGGGGTGCGAACTATCTCTCCGATAGTCAGCAGCCGGGCGATCACAACAGACGGGAGAACGTGCAGTATACGTAACGACCTCACGCTGGGGTAAAGGATAGACAAAGTATATATACCCCAGGTGAGGTGATTAGCAATTGGACAAGGGTGAATATTGAGTCCAGGTGTGTGTGTGTGTATGTGTGTGGCCAGCGCACGTGGCTAGGCCACGCCCCCTGCCAACCAACGTGATTGTTGACAGGGGTGTGTGCGCCACCAGCGCACGTGGCTAGGCCACGCCCCCTGCCAACCACCGTAACCGTGACAATTACATTACACATTACATTATACATTACATTACACATTACATTACACATTACATTATACATTACATTATACATTACATTACATTACACATTACATTATACATTACATTATACATTACATTATACATTACACATTACATTATACATTACATTACACATTACATTACATTATACATTACATTACACATTACATTACATTACATTACATTACACATTACATTACACATTACATTATACATTACATAACACATTACATTATACATTACATTACACATTACATTACACATTACATTATACATTACATTACACATTAAATTACATTACATTACACATTACATTATACATTACATTACATTACATTACATTATACATTACATTACACATTACATTATACATTACATTATACATTACATTACACATTACATTATACATTACATTATACATTACATTACATTACACATTACATTATACATTACATTATACATTACATTACACATTACATTATACATTACATTATACATTACACATTAAATTACATTACATTACACAATACATTATACATTACATTACATTATACATTACATTACACATTACATTATACATTACATTATACATTACATTACACATTACATTATACATTACATTACACATTACATTATACATTACATTACATTACATTACACATTACATTATACATTACATTACACATTACATTATACATTACATTATACATTACATTACATTATACATTACATTACACATTACATTACACATTACATTACACATTACATTATACATTACATTACATTATACATTACATTATACATTACATTACACATTACATTATACATTACATTACACATTACACATTACATTATACATTACATTACACATTACATTACACATTACATTATACATTACATTTCACATTACATTACACATTACATTACACATTACATTACACATTACATTATACATTACATTACACATTACATTATACATTACACATTACATTACACATTACATTACACATTACATTACATTAAATTATACATTACATTACACATTACATTACATTACATAATACATTACATAATACATTACATTACACATTACATTACATTACATTACACATTACATTACACATTACATTACATTATACATTACATTACACATTACATTACATATTACATTATACATTAAATTACACATTACATTATACATTACATTATACATTACATTACATTATACATTACATTACACATTACATTACACATTACATTATACATTACATTAAATTACATTATACATTACATTACACATTACATTACACATTACTTTACATTATACATTACATTACACATTACATTACACATTACATTATACATTACATTACATTTTACATTACATTATACATTACATTACACATTACATTATACATTACATTATACATTACATTACACATTACATTATACATTACATTATACATTACATTACACATTACATTATACATTACATTACATTACATTACACATTACATTATACATTACATTACACATTACATTATACATTACACATTACATTACACATTACATTACATTACACATTACACATTACATTACACATTACATTACACATTACATTTCATTACATTATACATTACATTACACATTACATTATACATTAAATTACACATTACATTATACATTACATTACACATTACATTATACATTACATTATACATTACATTACACATTACATTACACATTACATTATACATTACATTACACATTACATTACACATTACATTATACATTACATTACACATTACATTATACATTACATTACACATTACACATTACATTACACATTACACTATACATTACATTACACATTACATTACACATTACATTACATTACACATTACACATTACATTACACATTACATTACATTACATTACATTACACATTACATTACATTACATTACATTACACATTACATTATACATTACATTACACATTACATTACACATTACATTATACATTACATTACACATTACATTATACATTACATTACACATTACATTACACATTACACATTACATTACATTACACATTACACTATACATTACATTACACATTACATTGCACATTACATTACATTACACATTACATTACACATTACATTACACATTACATTATACATTACATTACACATTACATTATACATTACATTACACATTACATTACACATTACATTACATTATACATTACATTACACATTACATTATACCGTATTGACCCGAATATAAGACGACCCCGATTATAAGACGACCCCTCTTTTTCAAGACTCATTTTTGGAAAAAAAATTAAAATTAAAATTTGAAGACCAAATATTTTTTTTATAAAGAAAATAATTTTGAAACGTCAGCCATGCTTGCAAGATCCATTCACAGAGCAAACGTACTGCTGGCTTTTGGATTTTTCCAGACGGTGTCAGTGCGTGATTAGCAGCCAGGAGCCACTCTGTGGATCTCTTGCGCAGATGAACCTTGAATGGTTTGTTAACGACCACATCCAACACCTGCAGCTGGCTTGTCATTCCGCCCGGTATGATCACTAGGTCACCATTCAACTCTTTCACTTGCTTTTTGACTGGCGTTTTGAAGTGTCCACGGAAAGCATCCAGAATCAACATGTTCCTCTTCTTTCTGAGTCCCCCACGCCGTCTGCCCCACACCACCTTGAGCCAGTCCACCACAAGCTCCGTCTCCATCCAGCCCTTTGCCTGGGCACTACGATAATCCCCCACGTACGGGGGCCATCTGCGAGGCGCGTTAACATGACAGTTACTCGGCTCTTCTCGTTTCCAGTAGATCAGTAGATCACTGATTTGTCGCCTTTCCTATGCCCAGTGACAGATGTTGGCATGTCAAAATACACAGGCGTTTGATCAGCATTGCCCATCTGATCAAGGGGGTATGAGTGCTTCTTCCTTAACTTGATCACATATCGCTGATAAGACAGTAGCTTCTCTCTGAAGTCTGAGGGCAGGCGCTGGGCTTGTCCTGCGTCGCAATGACAGGTGTTTGATGTCTCTGCTTCGTTTATCACCATTATCTTAAAATTGGCATCGTAACTTCGTCTCTCCTGTTTATTAACTTGCCCTACTTTTGAGCCACTTTTTTCAAGTTGGTCGCTGTGTCTCTCCATTTCTATCTCTCCAGGTAACTATTTTTATATACTGTTACTTTAAGACTTTGAGTTACTTTAAGTGTCGCGCGGTGTCTCGGAACACTCGTTTGGCGCGATCTGTTGTTGCGCAATTACATGTGCAATTACGGTACATCGAAAAGTCTAAACCCCGATTATAAGACGACCCCTCTTTTTCAGATTTTTTTCTAGGAAAAAAAACCCGTCTTATATTCGGGTCAATACGGTACATTACATTACATTACATTATACATTACATTACATTACACATTACATTACATTATACATTACATTACACATTACATTACACATTACATTACATTATTGGTTTAACACTGGTTTAATGTGTTCAGTACCAAACTAGAAACAAAGCTCCCTTTTGGTGGATTGGAACACAAGTAGGACTTGGTGCATATGGAGTAGGAAGTAGGACTTGGTGCATATGGAGTAGGAAGTAGGACTTGGTGCATATGGAGTAGGAAGTAGGATTTGGTGCATATGGAGTAGGAAGTAGGACTTGGTGCATATGGAGTAGGAAGTAGGACTTGGTGCATATGGAGTAGGAAGTAGGACTTGGTGCATATGGAGTAGGAAGTAGGACTTGGTGCATATGGAGTAGGAAGTAGGATTTGGTGCATATGGAGTAGGAAGTAGGACTTGGTGCATATGGAGTAGGAAGTAGGACTTGGTGCATATGGAGTAGGAAGTAGGACTTGGTGCATATGGAGTAGGAAGTAGGACTTGGTGCATATGGAGTAGGAAGTAGGACTTGGTGCATATGGAGTAGGAAGTAGGACTTGGTGCATATGGAGTAGGAAGTAGGATTTGGTGCATATGGAGTAGGAAGTAGGATTTGGTGCATATGGAGTAGGAAGTAGGATTTGGTGCATATGGAGTAGGAAGTAGGACTTGGTGCATATGGAGTAGGAAGTAGGACTTGGTGCATATGGAGTAGGAAGTAGGACTTGGTGCATATGGAGTAGGAAGTAGGATTTGGTGCATATGGAGTAGGAAGTAGGACTTGGTGCATATGGAGTAGGAAGTAGGACTTGGTGCATATGGAGTAGGAAGTAGGACTTGGTGCATATGGAGTAGGAAGTAGGACTTGGTGCATATGGAGTAGGAAGTAGGACTTGGTGCATATGGAGTAGGAAGTAGGACTTGGTGCATATGGAGTAGGAAGTAGGACTTGGTGCATATGGAGTAGGAAGTAGGATTTGGTGCATATGGAGTAGGAAGTAGGACTTGGTGCATATGGAGTAGGAAGTAGGACTTGGTGCATATGGAGTAGGAAGTAGGACTTGGTGCATATGGAGTAGGAAGTAGGACTTGGTGCATATGGAGTAGGAAGTAGGACTTGGTGCATATGGAGTAGGAAGTAGGACTTGGTGCATATGGAGCTTGTCCAAGAGACTCTACTTCCACAATAACATTGGGAAATCCTTCAGTTTTACGAGTGAATCCATGAATTACTATGCATATATAGCATATGTATTTTTAAAAGGAGAATGTTGTTCTGTGACTTCACAGATGGCAACTAGCCAGGCTCTTCCATGGGCAATGGGTAGAGGACTACAGACATGGCTCCTTTCATGTTGACTCCCTGGTCCTGGAAAGCTATTATTCTTAAGTGGCATTTTATATCCTGTCCTGGTCTTAGCGTGTTATGTCATTCTGCTCAACGTTTGACATTATTTCTTGTCCGTTCAAAACCAAGCGTAGGCCTATATAATGTGGTTAAAAAACACCAAGATCCTTTCATTACTGTGTTTTTACATTAGAACACATTAGAGGCTGGGTGTAGAAGAAACTTAATATTTTTGGAACATGGGAATACAGTGTGTATATGAATACAGTGTGTATATGAATACAGTGTGTATATGAATACAGTGTGTATATGAATTAGGACGTGGGTAGACAATGTAGTGTCTGTATGTGTCTGTTAGATTGAACAAGTCCAATGGAAGCTTCCTCCCCATCCCCTCCCGCAGTGTGGATTTCTAAAACACAATAGCACTCCTATCAGTTCAGTAGGTCACTGCCTGTGGATAGAAACTATCCTTGAACTTTCTTAGTTCATACTTGGCCTTCTTGTAGTGATCAGTCACCTGTTGTGAAAGCGCTACTCCATTCCCATAGTTAGTTTTGTATGTCTGCATTGTCCATGGTTTGCCATTTGGTAAGAGCTGTGAGATGTCTCAATAATTGTAACATTCCATGTATAATGTATCACTGAATGTCAGCAAGACTAAGGAGCTCATCGTGGACTTCAGGAGCCACCGGGGCCCCCACACAGGCACTATAGAAACCTTAGTTCCAAGTCAAGCAGGCTCAGGAACAGCTTCTTCCCCTCAGCTGTCATCTCTCTGAGCTCTGAACCCCGAGGACAGCCCCAACCCTGCTGCCCCCCCCTGCCCCACACCTCTGCTCAATATATCCTATAATAATAATAATACATCACCATCAATGTCTTTGACTGCCTTGCACTCTAATCACAACTACCTACCTCTACCTATAGTTTACATATGTATTGATAACATACCTGTAAATGTGTACTGTTTTACTGTACCTGCTGTATATATTTTAACTGTTGATAGAACTGCATATCCCTGCTCACTGCCTGCTGTACTTACCTGTATATATACCTATTATTATGCTCATATCCCACACATAATCTTATAACATAATATCTTATATCTTAATTTGTATACCTAGTAGTAGTTTTTAGCAACTGTAAACTGTACATGATATATCACCATGCACTTTACTGCAACATTTGCTCTCTGGTTAGATACAAAATAATTTTCGCTGTTCTCTACTTGTGCTGTGCAATGACAATAAATTTGAATCTAATCTAATCGAATCTAACATCGTCTAACAAAGAAAGGTGACTTACGACAGTGTAAGAACTACAGAGGGATACTGATCACATAGCAACACTTCGCATCATAATTGAACAGTCAATAGAATGGAACACATCCCTCTACATCAACTTCATCCACTTCGAAAAAGCATTTGACAGCTTAGACAGAACAACCCTATGGAGCCTAATGGAACACCAGGGAATCAAACTAATGAACATCATCAACAACTCATATGACGGAACCACATGAAGATCATGCATGCAGGCCAGTAATCAAAGAGCTTCGATGTCAATGTTGTGCCCCGCGCTCTAAGTGATCCCAGGTGTTTCCCATCATCATCAGGCCGGCTGAGGCCAATGACACCTGGGATCTTCCCTACTTAAGGCTGTCGAAGACCGACGTCGGTGCTAGACCATTGCGCACATTACCGAGCTCCCCCCGCTCCATAGACCCTCTCCGCGTTCCACCCTCTGGACCCTCTCCCCGCGTCGACCACCCCACGTAACCTATCCTACCCTACCCTGTTGTGTTTTAGTGTTTATTGGATTTTCAGTGAAGTCCTTTTCCGTTGTTTTGAGTGTCCGTGTCTCTTCTCCTGGGTTCTCTGGCACATTTGGCTCGCCGGTCTCGTTGGGTCCTAACAGTCAATACGAGGGTCAAGCAGGGTTGTCTACTTTAACCATTCCTTTTCCTCCTTGCAGTCGACTGGATCATGAAGGAAACAACCAAAGGGGAGAGAAATGGGATCCAGTGGACAATGTGGGAGCAAAAACACCAAACTACGCATCTTCAACTCCAATGTGAAATGGTGATGCTGTATGGGTCAGAAACATGGCTAACAACAAAACAACCAGACTGCAAACATTCATCAACAACTGCCTTAGGAGGATCCTGAACATCTGGTGGAGGGACAAAGTCAGGATTGTGGACCTGTGGGAGAGAACTGGACAGGATCCCATTTAGCTGGATAGGACACACTCTCAGGAAATCAGCCAACAACATCACCCTACAAGCCCTAAAGTGGAACCCACAAGGGAAGAGAAAAATCGGTCGCTCAAGAACAGTTGGAGGAGGGACGTCCAGGCAGAGATGTCTTCCAGTGGGAAAAACTGGGGAGACCTTGAAAAGGCCCCCAACCGACGCCCCCAACCGAGTGAGATGGAAGACATTCGTCAATGGCCTATGCTCCCTGGAGGAGCCAAGGGCTTAACTAAACTAAACTAAGTGACCTACTAAAGCTGCTAGGAGTGCTGCCACTATTATAACATAGTCATTTACGTTACACTGCCATCCTTTGCTGGACTTTCTGGACTCATTACAGTTACTTCACTGCACTGTATTCATGAATCATAAATGCTTTTAAATATTTTTTCAAAACATGTACATATAATCCATCACTATATTGTTCTTTTTATGTTCATTTTTATTGTATATAGTATTGTTTTAGAAATTCATACTGCGGGAGGGAATGGGGAGTAAGCCTTCCATTGTACTTTTTGCAAATGGCCAATAAAGCCTCTTGTCTCTTGTATCTTGTATTGGCTTGTTGTATATACAGTGATCCTTACTAAGCTAGTATTTTGTGCTTCTTCTCCTCTTCAAACATAGTGTATGTGTGTGTGTGTGTGTGTGTATGTATATGTATATATATATATATATATATATATATATAAAAGAAGATAAGGACTTGACACGTCACTGTGTTGTGTAAGGGCTGGCATACACGTGAAAGCCAGCAATGCTCCTAAAATGCTTCAATAAAGCCAGAGAGAAAGCTGAAGTAATATAATGACACTGAGAGAAGATGATAATAATGGTTTGGGAGTTGGAACCTCTGCATGCACCACCACAAAGAGCACCTTAAGGAACATACGTATCTCCAGGTCCTTACTTCATCCTAAGGCTCTCCCCTTTATCTTCCCCTCTGTGTGTGTGTGTATGTTAATATGTTAATAAGTGTGTGTGTGTGTGTGTGTGTGTATGTTAATATGTTAATGTGTGTGTGTGTTGCAGTTGCTCTACCCCCGGAGAAGCCTGCCAGCTGCTGTGTAGAGGAGAAGATGCAGGAGAAGGAGGAGAGCCGAGGCCTCACTGGGCACCAGAAACAGCTTCAGTTTGAAGTGAGTCTCAACTTACTTCCCCCCATCATTCCCAGTTTGTGCGTGTGTGTTTATGTGTGTGTGCTCTGTGGGCTGCAGGAGCTGCAGTGTGTGTCTGTAGAAGAGGAGCACAGCCAGGAGTGGACCTTCACGCTCTACCACTTTGACAACAACGGGAAAGTCACCCGAGAGGTAAGGCTTCCTCCTGATGACGTCATCAACACTTAGTCTCCTTCATGTCCACTTAGAGCAACCTCTGTGGAAGTAAAAGGTCAATATTGATTGATAGACTGGATTGATGTATGGATGGATAGATAGGCAGATTTACTAATGTTTGGTATAAAAGATAGATTTGATAGAAGACAGATTAGACTCTTCACACTGTCTTCGTCTACATAAAGGTTGAACTGTATTGTCGTGGTTCCACAATACACAAGGACCTTTAATGCAGAGAATAAAAGCTTCCTTCTCTATTGCCAGAAAGACTTTTCTTATTTACGATGTATGTCTGAAAATGGTTTGTGGAACCAGTCCTAGGAGAATACATTATCATCCTTAATTCAGAAAGCACACAGGACATGACTCAATGGAAGAAAGAACTCAAATAAAACAGCTCAAGCTATTTTCAGAAAGATTTTGGGGGTGATCTTTAATCATTTTTTGTAGTCAAAAGATCCCTCCTGGAATGACTTTTGCTATCTTGGAGAGACATGTAGCAATGACTTATATCACTATGTTACAGCCTGTACCAACCTATTAAAGTTGTATTCTTATTTGTGTGAAGTTAAATTAATTCATCCACTTCTCGATGCTGTACTAAACAAAACTAAATAACTGAAACTAACCCCCCCACGTACACAAACCTCTGATCAGCCATGATGGCTTCAAAACTGAGAAACACTAATAATAAAAAAAAAGCAACAGATGTTGTGTTTTAATAATGTCAAAATAAAGATTTATTTAAATTAACTTCTGTGAAGAAGTCTTTGAAAAGGCTGGGGCATTCACCGCATGCACCGCATGCAGCAGCACTGGGTTCCATGCATGGACGGATTGCCAGCCATCATCTATCCATGTTTTTTTTCTGCTTCCAAAATCTGGGTCATGGGGGGGGGCGTCTTCCCCTGCACCTGCCTCCTGCTCCTCCTCCAGGGATCTCTAGGCTCATAGTATATCATATATCATATATTAGGTGTTTTGATCTGCTATCTTTGGTTGAGTGATGGAGCGTGGATGTAGCGTGAACAGAGAGGCCCTGATATCTAAGGCTTCATAGCTTCCCTTTAGCAGCCCTCTCTGATCCTCACATGTGGAACCAAAGACTTTCCCATCTTGTGTGGGTGTGTTTTCACTGGAGTGTTGAACCGCTTGGTTGTAAAGTCCTAACGGGCTGAAGGGTTCAGTGACTCAGCATGTGATCTGATCACTGACACTAAGAACTGGCGGTAGGGTTGAGGGGAGACAGACCAGGGAGAGTGCCCAGATGAAGAGTGTTGAGGTCATTCATCTATTTGTGTTACCAAAGTATCAAATCAGCCTCTCGTATGACGGTCGTTGAGAACGGTGTCGTGGTTTGCGATCACGTGGTTTGCGATCACCCCTGTTCTTCCGCTGGTGAACCGAGCGAAAATAATTATGATTTCAAATGCCGTTTATCAAAAATTAGGATTTGGCAAGAGAGCTGTCACGTTATGGACAACTAGTGTCTCCTGTAAAAATGTTTATTTTGGGGTGCAAGTCACCAAAGTTAATGGTGCCCTCACACCACGGCGATCACCAGTTGCGTATGGTCACTTTTATCTGATTTCTTGGTAGCTTTCCAAATGTTGACTCTTCGATGACCAAATCCGAAGGAAACACTGAATCGGCTCCGCTTTCATAGGTTTTTATCACGTGACCGCTATGGTGTGAGGGCACCATAAAGCACGTTGTGTGTCATAGAAGACAGGTCTTTATGATCCCCAAAGACAGCACCAACGATTTAAACATGACTTTCAGTTTTAAGGTTTACGGTTTCAGTTGTTACATTGTGTTTGCAACCTCTGCAACAATGAAATGTTTCGGTTGCGGGGCAGAGGGTTTTGGTTCGGTCTTGCCCTGGGGCCGAGGAGCGGGCCGGCTCTGACTTGGGTCGGCCCGGAGAGAGGCCGGCGGCGCCGGGTCAACCGCGCGCTGCCGGGCCTGAGGCGCGGGCCGGGGAGCGGCCTTCAGACCGACCGGCCGAGCGGGCGGACGAGCGGCAGGCGGGCGGCTCCGGCTCACCTGAAGCTACTTCTGTAGCGGAGTCTGAATCACTTGGCGCGCAGCAGATGGCTATAAAAGCGCAGGTGTTAGAGACGGTCGTGCAGGATAGAGAGCGGAACGTTAGAACAGGATTATGTTGAGTGTGCACATAAAGTTACTTGTGAAATAAGTACCCAGGCCAGTGAGAAATCAGTAAAAAATCTGATGGAGAAAATGTAATATTCATGAGGAAAGCTGCAGTGCCAGTGTTGATAGGGTGGTGGAGGAGGCCGTGATGGCTGTGGACATGCAGGATGAGAGTGGCAGTTTAAATACAGCCAACAAAAAAGAATGACAAAGAACAGAGAGGGGCTGAGGCCAAGAAGGTGCTGGAGGTGCTGGAGGATTACTCTGATGAGGACAGTGAGGTGAAGCCTTCACAAGAAAGTCATGTAATTGTTTATCCGCTTGAAAAAATAAAGAACTTTTTAGCGGTAACTAAAGGTCACAGGGCAGTCAATATTGAGGCCTTCTTTCCAAGATTTTCTCAGATCTGTGGCTCTGCTAAGAAAGCAGGAGGGTACGTTTAGTGACCTAGAGATCTTTCGGCTCAAAACATTCCAAGCAAAAGTTTGCTTAACAGGAGAAGATTTGTGGCTGTGATCAATTTTTTTTAAAGACTTGGTGTGGAGACCACTGACTGGTGCAGCGGTCTGGAGTGTTCACAGGGTGGAGTGGGCTGGTGAAGGAGAGGACTGAACAAGATGTCTCCCTGTGCCGGTTGCTACCAGAGCCTGTGGAGTACGAGGACCTTTGGACACCCCCTGCTGGGCAGGACCAGCGGTCATGGAAGTGTTCAGCAAAGCAAGGACACTAACCTTGGGATCGCTAGTGAACCTCACTGGAGCTGGCACACCCTGGCGAGGCTTCTGGGCTCGGGAGACTAAGTCCAACCTGCCTGGAGGGGTTGATATGAGTGATGCGTTCTGCTCTGCAATATGGGATCAATTTATGTATTTTTTTTTTCTTTCTGTGGAGTTGTTGTGACTGAATGTTCTTGAGTATGTTGTTTATACGCTGTTAAAGAAGGAAAAAAGATGGCAAGGCTTGTGTAGCGTGATGAATTATTTTTATTTCTATCAAAAAATCTCTCTCTCTCTCTCTCTCTAGGATATCTCCAGCCTGCTCCACACCATCTCTGAGGTAGTGGACTCCTCTGTGAACCTCTCCCCCAGCAGCAGCAAGACGCTGCAGGTCAAACTGTCCGTAGCTCCGGACAGCGGCCGGCGCTGGAGGAGCTGTGTGCGGCCGGTTAAAGGTGTGTGGTTGTGGGGGCCGGTTAAAGGTGTGTGGTTGTGGGGGCCGGTTAAAGGTGTGTGGTTGTGGGGGCCGGTTAAAGGTGTGTGGTTGTGGGGGCCGGTTAAAGGTGTGTGGTTGTGGGGGCCGGTTAAAGGTGTGTGGTTGTGGGGGCCGGTTAAAGGTGTGTGGTTGTGGGGGCCGGTTAAAGGTGTGTGGTTGTGGGGGCCGGTTAAAGGTGTGTGGTTGTGGGGGCCGGTTAAAGGTGTGTGGTTGTGGGGGTGAGACGGGTTGGGGGAGGGGAGGGGTCAGAGAGAAGGAGCTTAGCCCTGAGTTGTTTATTGTCACACATGAAGGCCGCTGCTTCAGGCTCGTCAAGCTGCTCCAGCTACCGCCGTCACACACACACACACACACACACACACACACACACACACACACACACACACACACACACACACACACACTCCACCACCTCTTGTCTTCAAATACACAGGAGGAAACCCAGGGAGATGAAGCTCCTCCCCCCTCCTGCTCAGAGCTGTCAGGGAATAAAGCTTATGTTCAACATAAGCTTTAAACTGCAGACGTGGTAAACAAGGGGGTAAAAATAAGTTTTATATAAACATATTTTTTCAAATAGTTTTAATATATTTATATTTGTTTGCCTCCTATTGTTTTGGCTATTTATATCCGATATCTCTCTCTCTCTCTCTCTCTCTCTCTCTCTCTCTCTCTCTCTCTCTCTCTCTCTCTTTCCAGTGCCTTATGTGAGACAGGAAGTATAACAGAATAAATGAAGCATTGTTGAAATCCTCAAAGTAAAAGGATCTTCTGAGGCCTGTGTTCAGTGTGGAGCATTCTTATACAATATGAGATAATAATGGCCTTCTCTCTCTCTCTCTCTCTCGCTCTTCTCTCTCACCCACTCTCTGTCTCACACAGAAATGTCTCACACTCAACAGAGAAGCGACAAGTGTTTAGAAGATCACAAGAAGTCCAGGGCTCTCATAAGGCAAGTCGGGGGCGGGGGCGTTCCCTCGTCAGATGTAATTGAGACGTAATGTCACATACATTAAGATTATTTAACTGCCATCATAGAATAAAACCCTCTGTTTAATTCCCTGGCTTGTCTTTGAGGGACTTATCTTGAGAAGCTTTTGTTCCAGACGGCCGGTCCCCGGCAGCGCTTGCTGTGCCCGTCCGGCCCTCCCCGGAGCTCTCATAGTGAGGCTCAGCGGACACTCGGATCGCCTCCCCGGAACCCCCGCTCCTCCTCAAGCCCACAGACGCCGGCACGCCGACCGGCAGCTCCACGCCGACCGGCGGCTCCACGCCGACCGGCCCTCTCAGCCCGTCTGCCGGCCACGTGGCACGGACGAGAACCTGGACCGCAGGAACCACTACTTGGATCTGGCAGGCATTGAGAATTACAGCAACCGCTTCGCCACCCGTGAGTGGGCTCGAGAGAGAGAGAGAGAGAGAGAGAGAGAGAGAGAGAGAGAGAGAGAGAGAGAGAGAGAGAGAGAGAGAGAGAGAGAGAGAGAGAGAGAGAGAGAGAGAGAGAGAGAGAGAGAGAGAGAGAGAGAGAGAGAGAGAGAGAGAGATTGATTGATTTGTATTCTGGTTTGTTTGCTGTTAATTTTAAATCTGTGAGTTTTTTCATTATGAGGACAAATCATTTAAATATAATGCTGGCATCTCCTCCCCCTCAGCCGCCCACACTGAGCCACCCAGAGCCGAGCCCCGCCCGATGCGACCGTCCAACCAGACACGCTCCCGCTCCCAGGAGCCTGACAATGGACACTCCCACCCCCCCCACCGGCGCTCCCAGACCGCCACGGAGCCCGCTATACCTGGGAGGCTGTGCCTCGCCCGGCCTCGAGGCCAGGACTCGGGACAACGCTGCCTCTGCTCCCCCAAGACCCAGAGCCGCACAGCCCCGGGCGGCACAGGCCGGGGGGGGAGGAGTCGCTGCCTGCCCCCTCCCCCGGCTCTGACCGGCCCAGCGGCCCCGCACCAAGCCGCCCCTTACCGCAAGCACAAGCAGCGCCCCAAGGAGAGCTCCAAGGAGAGCCAGGGCTGCCGGGCCCCGGGCCCCTCGGTGGCTCTGGGCCCCTCGGTGGCTCCGGGCCCCTCGGTGGTTCCGGGCCCCTCGGTGGCTCCGGGGCCCTCGGTGGCTCCGGGGCCCGTGGTAGAGAAGAATCAGGCGAGGGATCTGCCCGGCGTGCTGCTCTACGACGGAGGACAGGTGGTGCAGAGGCATGAGCACCACCACCACCATGAACACCACCACCACTACCACCACTTCTACCATTCCTGAAGCTTACACTCGCCCTCTTGAGGCCTGGCTGCAGGGGGGGGGGGGGGGGGGTTAGGCCACAGACTAACACAGACTGTGGCTTAGGGACCGAGGCCAGGCTGCCGGCACTGTGGCAGGTAGCAGAGTAGAGATGGACCTTAGAGGAGAGAGACCACCTGGGACTCTCGGGAGGTGAGAAGGACCTCTGGGAAGGGAGATGCTGGTATCCAGTTTTAGGGCGGAATAGACCACTGAAGTGCGACTTCTGGATCGGTTATGGATCGGTTCAGGTTTCATGATAAATTTTGATTTGTTGCATTGTTCCCATTTATAAATAATTGTGTAATATATCTCTAAAATTGTGTCAAATACTTCAGGTTGAAATGTGATATGTTTTGTCAACATAATATATATTTAGAAACATTTATTTTCTAACAAACTCTGTTTCAGACAAGCACCTTCATGAATCAAAGCCAAGAGTTTGTAATGCCAAGCGATAAGCTGGCTGATATGTTCTGGCAGTGAAGTGCCAAACACTTCCATACAACACAGAAACACTTCATATCAAACATATTGTGTGCTGTGTGTGTGTGTGGTGTGTGTGGTGGTGTGTGTGTGTGTGTGTGTGTGTGTGTGTGTGTGTGTGTGTGTGTGTGTGTGTGTGTGTGTGTGTGTGTGTGTGTTCTGATACCTGGGCCACTGTTGAAACACCACTTGAAGCTGTTTGATGGGAGTGTTAAAAGGCCACCTGAAGCCTTTTAAAGAGTTAGTATTGACAGGTTGTGAGGCTATATATGAAGTACATATGAAGCTATATATGAAGTACATATGAAGCTATATATGAAGTACATATGAAGCTATATATGAAGTACATATGAAGCTAAGTCCCCCAAAAGAAAACAATAAACACGTAATTTCATGTTTTTTCTTCTTTTGGTTTGTCAATCTGCTGCTACCTCTAACTGTAATAATTGTACATCCATATTCCTTTGAAATTATGTTTTTTAAAGATGAAATGGCAAGCTCAATCTGCAGTATAAGTGCTAAAAATGTTTATTTAATCTGGGAGCCAACATATTTTGTACATATGCTATGTACAGTTGTTAGAAATGGATAAGCTTCATTGACAATACGACAATGTTTTGTATTCACAATTTTATGATTGTATTTATCCCACAGGTAACATTTTGTAAGACCACTAGCAGTGTCAATTTGAAAGAATATTGTAAAACACATCATGCGATCCCTATCCTGGTAGAGTAAATCCTGACCAACGATCCACACTGAGGCCACACTAGAACCAACAGACAGGATGTCTTGTTCAGCCGTCTCACAGCTCCACTCAGTGGGACCAATGGCACCTGGCAACATAAGAACACTAGTTCAGTACAAGGAAGCCTTGCAAAACACATGGGGGTCATTGGCAGTGCATGTTGCAAAGGCGTATATTATAACATGTATGTATTATAATCTGGTTATTTATATAAGATGTTATGTGCTAGGCTTTGTGTCTTGCATTAGGATTCAAGATGAATAGCCTTATAACACTTAATAATATATGGTCTGACTCAGAACTTTGACATCTGTTTTCATTGTGCATATAGAGCTTTACTGAGGATGACTTCTGTATGAAATCTGTCTGACTAAATTACTCATTTAAAACAATGGCCCGTTTATTGCAATATTTAGAACCATGTGTACAAGAACGGCTCTGTGTTTTTTCTTACTAAAAAAACATCTGTTCAAGAGGCTGTGTGAAAGCAATGTATTTATTAAAAGCTCAATGTTCCTCTCTATAAGTTTATAGATAAATGATACGATACCAAACATGCCCACGGCAGCAATGACCGCCTGTTTGAGAAGCTCTGGAAGCGACCAGCGTATAGTTCCTATAACGACCTCATATACTATACTATAGTCAGCTATATCGGCTGTCATGTCAAACAAAATGTATCCAGGTTTAAAAACATATATTATTGTATATGTTGATGTGTTGGCAGCGTATTAAACCATGTGAATCATTAAGATAAAGATGACTGAATTTTTAAGCTAGGCTATTTTTTCTAAAATGGTGGCTATGGGGAAAAGTGAACCATGGGCCTTGGGGTAAGTTGAATCAGTGGTTCAATGGAGTAGCAGAATGAAATTTATAAATTGACAAAAACAATGTGACTGTTAACCCAAGTGTATCTAATAATGTACTATCTCTTTTTAAATATCAGAGAGGAAGAACAGAATGAGAAGGGAAAAACCGGAATAAAGATAAAGAAGCAAAGACATTGTACAATAGTGAGGAAGAGAAGGAAAGGAAGAAAGAAGAAAAGGGAGAAAGTTTGGAGGGGAAGAAAAAGTTAACAGAGTACGAAGAGTATACAAGGATAGTGACAAAGAGCAGAAAAAAATGTGCAATGGCTCTTTCCAAGAAACGAAAATGTCACTTAAATGACAATATGAGGAAAGAATTTTCATTCATACGCCCAGGTGGTCAAGATGATACAATGGTTTACTGTACCATTTGTAATTCAACATTTTCAGTTGCCAGTGGAGGAAGAACAGCAGTAATAGAACATCAACAGACAAAAAAGCATAAAGCCTCTCTCATTGCCCGTGCTGGTGTGCCCTCTGTCACCACATTCTTCAAGAAGGTAGACCCTTCCCAGGAAGAATACGATCTAGCTGTGCAGGAAGCTGTCTTTGCATACCACACTTTGCGACACAATCATAGTTTCAGATCTATGGATTGCACAGCACAACTGACAAGGAAGCTTTATGAATCAAAATTTACATGTGCTAGGACAAAATGCGATGCCATAGTGAGTAACGTGTTAGCACCATGGGCAACTACCTTGGTAACACAGGACCTAGACCAGGTGGAATTTGTGTCTCTGTCCATTGATGCATCCAATCATGGACATGTAAAGCTGCTGCCAATATTAGTAAGATATTGTAAGATACATGATAGCACATCAGTGGAAACAAAACTACTCGATTTTGTTGAACTCAAAGGAGAAACAGCAGAGGAAATTGCAGCTGAGGTCCTTGGTGTTATCCAAAAATTCAACCTGGAAAACAAAGTTGTGGCATTCTCTGCTGACAACACAAATACAAATTTTGGAGGACTGAATAGACTGGGGAGGGTCAATGTCCATACCAAAGTTAAAAATGCTCTGCAGCGGGAGGTCATTGGCTTAGGTTGCCCTGCACACATTATTCATAACACGGCCAGAACAGCTTTGGATATGATTCCCCTTGATGTTGAGTACCTTCTTACAAAGATATTTGGTTATTTTCACATTTTCACCGTCAGAGTAGAAAGACTAAAGGGCTTTTGTGAGTTTGTTGGCCAGGAGTACCATAACATCTTAAGACACTGCAATGTTCGCTGGTTGTCTATGCTCCCAGCTCTAGAGAGAGTGCTGAAAATGTATTTGCCCTTGAAATCATTTTTCCTCTCTGAAGAAAAGTGCCCAGCTGTCCTGCAAAAAATATTCCAAGATCCTCTGACTGAACTTTGGCTGGCCTTTGTCCATGGAAACCTGTCCATATTCAGTGACACAATCAAAATGCTTGAAGGCCAAGACCGCTGTGCTGTGGAGTCAGCTGCAATATTGAAAAGCTTTGAGGCAAAGTTGACTGCAAGAAGTGACGATAACTTCATTCCAGTTTTGGTCCGAGGGCTTCTGAGAGAACTGGAGGAAAATGGAGCAATGAAAAAAGCGAGCTTTCTCAAAACATCCCAATCATTCTTCACTACAGCTGTCAACTACTTGCAAGCATGGGGAAAGCACACAGATGATCTCAAGGATTTGCATTGTCTCCTTCTGAAAAGGCAACCTCAGCGTGAAGAGATTCAGAAGGCAGCGGCCACACTGCAAGAAAAATGCCCCAATGTCAAGATCAATGAGGATGAATTGTTTGATGAGGTCACTGGCCTGCATGAGTTCCTGAAGGGAGGAACACTTGAAGAGTGGAAAGAATCTGAGACACCGCTTAATCACAGATGGAGCAAGGTGGTTACCCACTTCCAAGACAACGAAATCCCATTCAATAACCTGGCAAGGTTAGCGTCGGTGGTTATGTGCCTACCTGGGAGTAATGCACCAGTTGAAAGAGTGTTCTCCCAAATGAATGATGTATGGACAGCAGCAAGAAATAGGTTCACTATTCCTACCATCAAGGCCATGCTTGTTGTGAAAACAAACTTCAACTTCCCCTGCCAGGAGTTCATGGAGAAGCTGGCCAAAGACAAAGCAATCTTAAAGAAAATTCACTCTTCTGAAAAGTACAGAGATTAGGTTAGTAGAAGTTTTTATGTACTTAGAAATCTCATCTTATTTATTATATTGTTAAGTATTTTACATGTATTATCTCAGTATTTTCCTTTTCTCATGTTCTCTTTTGATCTTATTCCATCCAGAATACCAGGACAGATACAGATGGGACAGTTCTGGCTTTGTTTTATCTGTTTGTCCCAGTGTGTCTGTCATATTGTGTTTGACAGTTGTGTCTCTCTGTTGAAGTGTCTTTGATAGTGTGTCATTCTGCTAGTGTTACTTGTCTGTTGTCTCTATATATCTTGTACATATGTTAATTATCAAATAAACTTGAGGCTATAACCTATGTAGTTTGAAAATGTTTTGTTATTAACTATGGAAAACTCAATAAGTGAGTTAATACTTTACTCCGCACTTACCATGGTATTGAAATCAGATTTTCGGAAAGATTTCATTAATTAGTTAGTGCATTTATGGTAATTAGTTAGTACACAGTTGTATCAGTATGTCTACACATCAGTTTATTACAGCACAACAGTTAACATTTTCGAATTACATTGAACCAGAATTGTCCCCCTTTTTTCTTTAAAAGTGAAGAAAATTGGATATGTTAATGATATATTGACCGCAAAACTCAAAATGTCCCCGGTTTTAATTTAGAAAATCTGGTCACCTTATACTATATACTACCACAATACTATATACAATCAAAATGAACATAAAAAGAACAATAAAGTGACAGATGATATTTACATATGTTGTTTGAATTGTGCAAAAATATTTAAAAGCATTTAAAGTGCCAGTAGTGCAGCAGCATCATGACTACAGTGCAGTACAGTGCAGTCACTGTAATGAGTCCAGAAAGTCCAGCAAAGTATGACAGAGTAATGTTAATGACATGTTATGAAAGTGTAATGTTCATGACATGTTATGATAATGGCAGCACTCAGCACTAGCACTAGCAGTTCACTAGCTCACTGACTGCGGAACTGCTAGGAGTGCTGTCACTATCATAACATTCACTATATCGTTCACTATAGAGAATAACGTTCAGTTCCTCTAACGGCCTCTAGGTGGTTTACGGTAGAGACTAACATGTAGTTCCTCTAACGGCCTCTAGGTGGTTTACGGTAGAGACTAACATGTAGTTCCTCTAACGGCCTCTAGGTGGTTTACGGTAGAGACTAACATGTAGTTCCTCTAACGGCCTCTAGGTGGTTTACGGTAGAGACTAACATGTAGTTCCTCTATCGGCCTCTAGGTGGTTTACGGTAGAGACTAACGGTAGTTCCTCTATCGGCCTCTAGGTGGTTTACGGTAGAGACTAACATGTAGTTCCTCTATCGGCCTCTAGGTGGTTTACGGTAGAGACTAACGGTAGTTCCTCTATCGGCCTATAGGTGGTTTACGGTAGAGACTAACGTGTAGTTCCTCTAACGGCCTCTAGGTGGTTTACGGTAGAGACTAACGTGTAGTTCCTCTAACGGCCTCTAGGTGGTTTACTGCAGAGACTAACGTGTTGTTCCTCTATCGGCCTCTAGGTGGTTTACGGTAGAGACTAACGTGTAGTTCCTCTAACGGCCTTTAGGTGGTTTACGGTAGAGACTAACATGTAGTTCCTCTATCGGCCTCTAGGTGGTTTACGGTAGAGACTAACATGTAGTTCCTCTAACGGCCTCTAGGTGGTTTACGGTAGAGACTAACATGTAGTTCCTCTAACGGCCTCTAGGTGGTTTACGGTAGAGACTAACATGTAGTTCCTCTATCGGCCTCTAGGTGGTTTACGGTAGAGACTAACGTGTAGTTCCTCTAACGGCCTCTAGGTGGTTTACGGTAGAGACTAACGTGTAGTTCCTCTAACGGCCTCTAGGTGGTTTACGGTAGAGACTAACATGTAGTTCCTCTAACGGCCTCTAGGTGGTTTACTGTAGAGACTAACGTGTTGTTCCTCTATCGGCCTCTAGGTGGTTTACTGTAGAGACTAACATGTAGTTCCTCTTTCGGCCTCTAGGTGGTTTACGGTAGAGACTAACATGTAGTTCCTCTATCGGCCTCTAGGTGGTTTACGGTAGAGACTAACGGTAGTTCCTCTATCGGCCTCTAGGTGGTTTACGGTAGAGACTAACATGTAGTTCCTCTAACGGCCTCTAGGTGGTTTACGGTAGAGACTAACATGTAGTTCCTCTAACGGCCTCTAGGTGGTTTACGGTAGAGACTAACATGTAGTTCCTCTATCGGCCTCTAGGTGGTTTACGGTAGAGACTAACATGTAGTTCCTCTAACGGCCTCTAGGTGGTTTACGGTAGAGACTAACATGTAGTTCCTCTAACGGCCTCTAGGTGGTTTACGGTAGAGACTAACATGTAGTTCCTCTAACGGCCTCTAGGTGGTTTACGGTAGAGACTAACATGTAGTTCCTCTATCGGCCTCTAGGTGGTTTACGGTAGAGACTAACGGTAGTTCCTCTATCGGCCTCTAGGTGGTTTACGGTAGAGACTAACATGTAGTTCCTCTAACGGCCTCTAGGTGGTTTACGGTAGAGACTAACGTGTAGTTCCTCTAACGGCCTCTAGGTGGTTTATGGTAGAGACTAACGTGTAGTTCCTCTAACGGCCTCTAGGTGGTTTACGGTAGAGACTAACATGTAGTTCCTCTAACGGCCTCTAGGTGGTTTACGGTAGAGACTAACGTGTAGTTCCTCTAACGGCCTCTAGGTGGTTTACGGTAGAGACTAACATGTAGTTCCTCTAACGGCCTCTAGGTGGTTTACGGTAGAGACTAACATGTAGTTCCTCTATCGGCCTCTAGGTGGTTTACGGTAGAGACTAACGGTAGTTCCTCTATCGGCCTCTAGGTGGTTTACGGTAGAGACCAACGTGTAGTTCCTCTAACGGCCTCTAGGTGGTTTATGGTAGAGACTAACGTGTAGTTCCTCTAACGGCCTCTAGGTGGTTTACGGTAGAGACTAACGGTAGTTCCTCTAACGGCCTCTAGGTGGTTTACGGTAGAGACTAACGGTAGTTCCTCTAACGGCCTCTAGGTGGTTTACGGTAGAGACTAACATGTAGTTCCTCTAACGGCCTCTAGGTGGTTTACGGTAGAGACTAACGTGTAGTTCCTCTAACGGCCTCTAGGTGGTTTACGGTAGAGACTAACGGTAGTTCCTCTAACGGCCTCTAGGTGGTTTACGGTAGAGACTAACATGTAGTTCCTCTAACGGCCTCTAGGTGGTTTACGGTAGAGACTAACATGTAGCTCCCCTGACGGCCTATAGGTGGTTCACGGTGGTTGGATACATAAAGAACCTTCACCATTCTAAGTCAATGGGAAAAATGTGATTTATTTCTTGTAATACATTTGGTCTTCATTCGGTTTAGATCCTCAGTGGCTAGTTCATCTCATATTATGCATTTTAAGAGGTCACGTTTCGACAGTTCTGTTTAATTCAAAAGTTATTAAGGATGGAATATGAATGAGTCTTGGCCATAGACTACTGCTATTCAATTCACGTCCTCGAAGGTCCAAAAATGGATGGTTTCCGATGGACCTATCAGAGCGAGTTGGGCTCTGCGGTGGCCCCGCCCCTCGCTCCTCTGGTACCTGTCTGATCCGTCTCCCAGACACTTCCTACCCCCCAGCGCTCAGCCAACCAGCCTGTGTGTCTGTGATGGGGACGCTCTCAGAGGGGGCTGGAGGCCTTCAGCTGTCCCATTCCTCCGGTGGTGCTGGGTGACCCCCCCACACCCACCACACCAATAACTCACTGTCACCGTCTCTGTCACTGGAACAGCTTACACAGGTCTGGCTTTGATCCATCCAATACAACCACCTCCAGCGTACTCTGTTTATGGCTTCCTTCAGCCCCATGTGGGGTCATACTGTAATACATATCTATATACATACATATATACATACATATATGCATATATATAACATATATATATATAGTATATATATAAATATATATATTTAACATATATATATATAGTATATATATAAATATATATATTTAACATATATATACATACATACATACAACATGCATACATATATTATATATATGTATATATACATACATACATATGATGATGCATGATGGAGGTTGACTGTGTAGTCGGTGTGAGTGTAAAAGCCTGGGGATTAGATAGTGTTGTGTGATAGTGTGTGGACCATGTGAGGACCATGTGAGGACCATGTGAGGACCATGTGTGGACCATGTGAGGACCATGTGAGGACCATGTGAGGACCATGTGTGGACCATGTGAGGACCATGTGAGGACCATGTGCACGCCGAGCAATACATTAGCAGTGAGTTACAGATCAATACATACGGAGTGAGTTACAGATCAATACATTAGAAGTGAGTTACAGATCAATACATTAGAAGTGAGTTACAGATCAATACATACAGAGTGAGTTACAGATCAATACATTAGAAGTGAGTTACAGATCAATACATTAGAAGTGAGTTACAGATCAATACATACAGAGTGAGTTACAGATCAATACATTAGAAGTGAGTTACAGATCAATACATTAGGAGTGAGTAACAGATCAATACATTAGGAGTGAGTAACAGATCAATACATTAGGAGTTACAGATCAATACATTAGGAGTTACAGATCAATACATTAGGAGTGAGTTACAGATCAATACATTAGGAGTTACAGATCAATACATTAGGAGTTACAGATCAATACATTATGAGTGAGTTACAGATCAATACATGCAGGCTTGGCAGTGGGTGTGTTTCTAGTCTGTTGGACCAACAGGAATGCAATGAGGGCCGGACCCACTGCGGTGCGTCACAGCTGCAGCCTGTCTGTTGAGTGGAGGCACCGGGCAGACGGGACGTCCCACAGGACCCCGTCAGGCGGTCCCCTTCCCCGGGGACCAGGCATCACAGCTGCACTTCACACACCGTCCCCACCTCTCTGTCTGCACCCGGCATCGCAACACCATAACTCTAATGTCAACGTGTTCCACCCCCACCCACCAGGTGTTCGAGTGGGGACGCCACCACCTGACTCATATTCAAAGCGGCCGCGGAGATCAATTAAAGGACCGATGTGGAGGGCTGCGTCTCTCCGGGTGGAAGGCTGCGTGTCTCCGGGTGGAGGGCTGCGTCTCTCCGGGTGGAGGGCTGCGTGTCTCCGGTTGGAGGGCTGCGTCTCTCCGGGTGGAGGGCTGCGTCTCTCCGGGTGGAGGGCTGCATGTCTCCGGTTGGAGGGCTGCGTCTCTCCGGGTGGAGGGCTGCGTGTCTCCGGTTGGAGGGCTGCGTCTCTCCGGGTGGAGGGCTGCGTGTCTCCGGTTGGAGGGCTGCGTCTCTCCGGGTGGAGGGCTGCGTCTCTCCGGGTGGAGGGCTGCATGTCTCCGGTTGGAGGGCTGCGTCTCTCCGGGTGGAGGGCTGCGTGTCTCCGGTTGGAGGGCTGCGTCTCTCCGGGTGGAGGGCTGCGTCTCTCCGGGTGGAGGGCTGCGTCTCTCCGGGTGGAGGGCTGCGTCTCTCGGGGGGTCCCAGTGGTTCCTGGCCGGGCCGTGGGAGCACATGGCTTCAAGTGTCGGTTTTTACTTCCCTTTCTTTCTGATTGTTATTATTTTGAATCTTGTAAGCACAGCTTGCCGTCAAGATTCAACATGTTTTAATTGCCATTGGAATCAAGTACAATGGAACGCCTACTCCCCATTCCCTACTGCAGAATAAATATCCTACAACAATACTAAACTATACAATACTATACTTTACTAAACAATACACAATGCCTCTCCGGGAACCATCATCATATCATGGTGGAGAGGTTTGTGTGTCCCTGTGAACCTGAGAGCTGTGTTGTCTGGAGCCTAGTGCTCCTGGTAGGGTCTCCCATGGCAAATTGGTCTCAGGGGAGGGACCAGACTAAGAATGGTTCAAAGACCCTAATGGACAAACAAACAAGTAGAAGTGAGAATACCCTGCCCGGAGGAAGCCCGGGGCCCCCGGAAAGAGGGCCCGTCAGCAAGCGCCTGGTGGTCGGGTCAGCCACGGAGCCCGGACGGGCATAGCCCGAAAAAGCAACGTGGCCACATCTCCTTCCCGCGGACCCACCACCTACGGGAAGAAAAACTCTGACTGTTGTTTGTGCCTTTGCACCAAACAACAGTTCGGAATATCCCGCCTTCTTGCACACCCTGGATGGAGTCCTGCATGGGGCTCCTGAAGGGGACTCTATAGTCCTCCTAGGAGACTTCAATGCACACGTGGGTAACGATGGGGAAACTTGGAGGGGCGTGATGGGGATGAACGGTCTACCTGATCTGAACCGGAGTGGGGTTTTGTTATTGGATTTCTGTGCTAGTCATGGATTGGCCATAACAAACACCATGTTCAAACATATGGATGCTCATAAGTGTACATGGTACCAGAGTACCTTAGGCCCAAGGTCAATGATCCATTTTGTTATCGTGTCATCTGGCCTGAGGCTGCATGTTTTGGACACTCGGGTGAAGAGAGGGGCAGAGCTGTCAACCGATCACCATCTGGTGGTGAGTTGGGTAAGATGGCGGGGGAAGCCTCTGGACAGACCTGGTAAGCCCAAACGTGTAGTGCGGGTGAACTGGGAACGTCTGGGGGGACCTTTTTTCGGGCATCTAGTAAGTATGCTTCCTGGTTGCCTCCCGAGGGAGGTTTTCCAGGCACATCCAACTGGGTATAGGAGTCGTTTTTTAGTAGACTGTTTTTACATATTTTACATATTATTTAACCACTGTAAATTATATATTACCATGCACTTGACTGCAACATTTGCACTCTGGTTAGATGCCAAATTCCTTTCGATGTACTGTACTTAATAACAAAAAATAATAAATAAAAATAACAATAAAGTGACTGATTGGTAATATATACATATGGTGAAATGGGCAAAAAACATTTAAAAGCATTTTAAAGTGCCAGTAGTGCAGCAGCAACCTGAATACAGAGCAGTAACTGTGATGAGTCCAGAATGTCCAGCAAAAAAAAAAAAGTATGGTAGTATAGTGTAGTTAATGACATGTTATGATAGAGTAATGTTAATGACATGTTATGATAGTGAAATGTTAATGACATGTTATGATAGAGTCATGTTAATGACATGTTATGATAGAGTAATGTTAATGACATGTTATGATAGTGAAATGTTAATGACATGTTATGATAGAGTAATGTTAATGACATGTTATGATAGTGAAATGTTAATGACATGTTATGATAGAGTCATGTTAATGACATGTTATGATAGAGTAATGTTAATGACATGTTATGATAGTGTAATGTTAATGACATGTTATGATAGAGTAATGTTAATGACATGTTATGATAGTGAAATGTTAATGACATGTTATGATAGAGTCATGTTAATGACATGTTATGATAGAGTAATGTTAATGACATGTTATGATAGAGTCATGTTAATGACATGTTATGATAGAGTCATGTTAATGACATGTTATGATAGTGTCATGTTAATGACATGTTATGATAGTGTCATGTTAATGACATGTTATGATAGTGTCATGTTAATGACATGTTATGATAGAGTCATGTTAATGACATGTTATGATAGAGTAATGTTAATGACATGTTATGATAGTGTAATGTTAATGACATGTTATGATAGTGTAATGTTAATGACATGTCATGATAATGTAATGTTAATGACATGTTATGATAGTGTAATGATAATGACATGTTATGATAGTGTAATGTTAATGACATGTTATGATAGTGTAATGTTAATGACATGTTATGATAGTGTAATGTTAATGACATGTTATGATAGTGTAATGTTAATGACATGTTATGATAGTGTAATGTTAATGACATGTTATGATAGTGTAATGTTAATGACATGTCATGATAATGTAATGTTAATGACATGTTATGATAGTGTAATGATAATGACATGTTATGATAGTGTAATGTTAATGACATGTTATGATAGTGTAATGTTAATGACATGTTATGATAGTGTAATGTTAATGACATGTTATGATAGTGTAATGTTAATGACATGTTATGATAGTGTAATGTTAATGACATGTTATGATAGTGTAATGTTAATGACATGTTATGATAGTGTAATGTTAATGACATGTTATGATAGTGTAATGTTAATGACATGTTATGATAGTGTAATGTTAATGACATGTTATGATAGTGTAATGTTAATGACATGTCATGATAATGTAATGTTAATGACATGTTATGATAGTGTAATGATAATGACATGTTATGATAGTGTAATGTTAATGACATGTTATGATAGTGTAATGTTAATGACATGTTATGATAGTGTAATGTTAATGACATGTTATGATAGTGTAATGTTAATGACATGTTATGATAGTAGCAGCACTCCTAGCAGTTCAGTAGGCTCACTGCCTGTGGATAACAACGATCCTTGAACCTGGTGGTCCTTCTCAGGTCATTATTGATAGCTGATGTCGAGGAGAAGATCTTCCTGACCACAGCTGCTCCTCTCTCCATGCTCACCCTCTTTCCATGCTCACCCTCTCTCCATGCTCACCCTCTCTCCATGCTCACCCTCTCTCCATGCTCACCCTCTCTCCATGCTCACCCTCTCTCCATGCTCACCCTCTCTCCATGCTCACCCTCTCTCCATGCTCACCCTCTCTCCATGCTCACCCTCTCTCCATGCTCACCCTCTCTCCATGCTCACCCTCTCTCCATGCTCACCCTCTCTCCATGCTCACCCTCTCTCCATGCTCACCCTCTCTCCATGCTCACCCTCTCTCCATGCTCACCCTCTCTCCATGCTCACCCTCTCTCCATGCTCACCCTCTCTCCATGCTCACCCTCTCTCCATGCTCACCCTCTCTCCATGCTCACCCTCTCTCCATGCTCACCCTCTCTCCATGCTCACCCTCTCTCCATGCTCACCCTCTCTCCATGCTCACCCTCTCTCCATGCTCACCCTCTCTCCATGCTCACCCTCTCTCCATGCTCACCCTCTCTCCATGCTCACCCTCTCTCCATGCTCACCCTCTTTCATCTGCAGCTCAGAAGCTTATCTGTGGCCGGGGCAGAAGCCTGCATGGTGGCTCTCTCAGGTGCAGCATTTGAAGTCCAAGTGCCCAGGAATGATAGTAATATGTGATACCACCATAGTGGTATCACATGTGATACCACCATAGTGGTATCACATGTGATACCACCATAGTGGTATCACATGTGATACCACTATGGTGCCCCATTGGCCCCCTCCCATGTGGCACCTGGCTGTTATTGTGTCTGCTTCTCTTTATTCAGTTTGAGTCACATCCTGGCCACAACCAAATACTTTAATTTCTACCAAATATCGACATATTACTTTATGTAAAAAAGGTACAATACATGATGTATTGTAACATGATGTATTACAATATGATGTATTGTAATATGATGTATTGTACCTTTCTTTCTGTTCAGAGAGATGTTGATAGATGTCGTTGCTAGGAGCGGGGAAGCTGTGCAGACCAGTAGCTCAGTAGGTGGCTGTGCCAGCAGAGAATGCATCATTTATGAGAGAACACTTCCCACTGTTTTACAGCAATTACAATGAGCAATTACTAAGCTGGGAGGTAGCGCATAGCACAGCAGTACTTCAGAGTACAATATGCTGTGCCTTTCCTTTACTCACTGTCCACATCCTTCACTGGAGGCTGACATCAATTGATGCATTTTTTGTTGAGCTGGAATTTGAATGAAATCATTGAGTACACAACGGCTTCAAGTAGGGGGGGGGGGTGAGGGCTGTAGTGAGGCTGTAGTGAGGCTTTAAACAGAATAGTTGCTTAAGGGGACGTCTCAGTTGAGGTGGTGAAGATTTAAAGCCCATTTGCCTGCTGCCAGCATTACCATAAATATGAGAGGCTCCATAACATGTTCTTCTGGCTTTGTTTTGGGCAGATCGGCCGAGTGCTTTGAAGCAGGGCTCTGCAGGGGGCAAGATACTAAACGCTGTGGATGAGACGGACATGAGGTCTATTACACATTCAGAAGCAAAGAGGGGGAGAAAAAAGAAAGAATCCGATGATAATTTACATCTGTTCCAGTGAATTAATGGGATTTGAACACTTTTTCATGCAGAATAAGTAGGGCGGGTTTCCTACAGTATCTCAGAACCTCAAAGCAGATCTGCTTTGGATAATGCAAATGTTGGGAATATGCCGACTTGTGCCTACACGAGCATGAGAAGACAGGGAGGGAACATGAGCATGAGAAGACAGGGAGGGAACATGAGCATGAGAAGACAGGGAGGGAACATGAGCATGAGAAGACAGGGAGGGAACATGAGCATGAGAAGACAGGGAGGGAGCATGAGAAGACAGGGAGGGAACATGAGCATGAGAAGACAGGGAGGGAACATGAACATGAGAAGACAGGGAGGGAACATGAGCATGAGAAGACAGGGAGGGAGCATGAGAAGACAGGGAGGGAGCATGAGAAGACAGGGAGGGAACATGAGCATGAGAAGACAGGGAGGGAACATGAGAAGACAGGGAGGGAGCATGAGAAGACAGGGAGGGAGCATGAGAAGACAGGGAGGGAGCATGAGAAGACAGGGAGGGAGCATGAGCATGAGAAGACAGGGAGGGAGCATGAGAAGACAGGGAGGGAGCATGAGAAGACAGGGAGGGAGCATGAGCATGAGAAGACAGGGAGGGAGCATGAGAAGACAGGGAGGGAGCATGAGAAGACAGGGAGGGAACACGAGCATGAGAAGACAGGGAGGGAACATGAGAAGACAGGGAGGGAACACGAGCATGAGAAGACAGGGAGGGAGCATGAGAAGACAGGGAGGGAACACGAGCATGAGAAGACAGGGAGGGAACATGAGAAGACAGGGAGGGAACATGAGAAGACAGGGAGGGAACATGAGAAGACAGGGAGGGAGCATGAGAAGACAGGGAGGGAGCATGAGAAGACAGGGAGGGAGCATGAGAAGACAGGGAGGGAACATGAGCATGAGAAGACAGGGAGGGAACACGAGCATGAGAAGACAGGGAGGGAACATGAGAAGACAGGGAGGGAGCATGAGAAGACAGGGAGGGAGCATGAGAAGACAGGGAGGGAGCATGAGAAGACAGGGAGGGAGCATGAGAAGACAGGGAGGGAGCATGAGCATGAGAAGACAGGGAGGGAGCATGAGAAGACAGGGAGGGAGCATGAGCATGAGAAGACAGGGAGGGAACACGAGCATGAGAAGACAGGGAGGGAGCATGAGAAGACAGGGAGGGAGCATGAGAAGACAGGGAGGGAACACGAGCATGAGAAGACAGGGAGGGAACATGAGAAGACAGGGAGGGAACACGAGCATGAGAAGACAGGGAGGGAGCATGAGAAGACAGGGAGGGAACACGAGCATGAGAAGACAGGGAGGGAACATGAGAAGACAGGGAGGGAACATGAGAAGACAGGGAGGGAGCATGAGAAGACAGGGAGGGAGCATGAGAAGACAGGGAGGGAGCATGAGAAGACAGGGAGGGAGCATGAGAAGACAGGGAGGGAGCATGAGAAGACAGGGATGGAGCATGAGCGCTGGCTGGGCAGCAGTCTTCTATGTGTGGAAGAGTCAACAAAAAACACTCCAACTATTGTCAAATCCATTGAATTGAATGAGGAAATAACGTGATGAACAATAGGGCTGAGCCCATCGTTCAGTGAATGTTACTTTGCTCTACACTCACTTATCGTATATCTAGAACATTGACAATTGCTTAGGACTGACTTGTCGCTGACAATCTCTCAACACCGTAAACATGGCTGGTGGATGGCGATTCAGCCCATCTGCTCTTTCACTTTTGTCGCTGGCATAAAACTAAGCCCACAACAGGTTCTCCCCATCAAGGCTATGCACGGTGTGTCTGTTTTGTAGGGTTTGCAGTTTTTCTTAATTTTTTATTTGACCTTGATTGCCTGTTGCTTTATAAGGACTATGTATCTCTTCTTTGACAGAACCTGGGCTGAAAAGAGATTAACAAAAGAAGAGATAAAAAAAGTTGTCATCATGAAGCCAAACCGATCTCAGTTTGTTAGGCTATTATAAAATAGTGTATTTGTCTATTGCAAACATATTCGGATAACGTTTGAATGTCAACAACATTGTAATGTCACACAATTTAACCAGAACACAAACTTAACTTTCTACTTACTTTTTCAAATGAAACCAAATTCAATCTTAAAGCTCTAAATACAATCAAAGCCACTTAGACCATTAGACTTAAACCAACATTTGTTTATATAACAACTTGTTAAGGTTAAAATGTATACACTCAACAGACTGTATACATTTTAACTTTTAATTAATGTTTTAAACTTTTAATTAATGTTTTATATTTGTTATCTTTTATTTTGGGTGTGTTTTAAATGTAGGGTATGGTGGCCTTGCTCAAGGGTGCATGAGCCAGGATCAGTGCTATCAGGATAAAGCGCCTGGGGGGGGGGGGGGCTGTGGGGGAGAACCCATAATGAGGCACACCCTGCCTCCACTTCCTGTGCCCCTCCCCCACCCTTCCTCTCTCTGCTCACAAAGCACTCTTTCTTCCAAATCAGTTGGCAGAACCCTGTGATAATGGAGCTATTATCAGCTCGCTCAGCCCTCTAGTGGTGTTGTGAAGCCAAATATTAGCTATTCCACAGGTATGTTTGCTTGCAGATTTCCAAACCCATGTTGACATGGTACTGTATGCAGTGTAGGCACACTGGTTCCCTGTGGTGAAGTGGTATTTACTGTGTGAAGGCAACATCTCAAGGCCAGTAATGTTTTTGCTTGGACAGCAGTCCTCTAGCTGCAAACACACCCACACAAGCCAAAATACCCGAGATGTAACAGATATCTCCATCAACTTAATTGAAAGTAGCATATTTCTGAATGTCTCCACATCATCATTGTTGCACACTTGATTAGAGGTAGACTGTCCACACTCCAGTGTGTCCAGTGTTGTACAGTATGTATGTATACTAATAATATGTATGTATGTATGTATGTATGTATGTATGTATGTATGTATGTATGTATGTATGTATGTATGTATGTATGTATGTATGTGTGTGTGTGTATGTGTGTGTGTGTGTGCGTGTGTATGTATGTATGTATGTGTGTGTATGTTCATCGTGTATGCCATATGTCTGTGTAAACAACGGTGTTAAAGAGACAAACCAGCGGACGACACCACATTCATCGGCCTGATAAGCGACGACGATGAGACAGAGTACAGAGATGAGGTAGTCCAGCTGACGCGACAATGCAAGGACAACAGCCTTGCACCATTGCTTCAGGAGAAATCATCAGCTGCTTCTGCTTCCTGGGACTACAGATCTCCAACAACCTGCGTGGCATCGTAGAGAGGGTCCTGAAAAGTGGCGTCACTGTGTGGTACGGCAACACCACTGAACAGGACTAGAAAGCCATCCAGAGGGTTGTGAAGACGGCAGAGAAGATCATCAGGTGTACACTTCCATGCATTGAGGATATCTTTAGGACCAGATGTCGGAAGAAGGCCATGTCCATCACTAAGGACCACAACCACCCTGGGCTCCATCTCTTCTCCCCCCTACCGTCCGGTCGACGGTTCCGCAGCATCCGTACAAGAACTACCAGGTTCAAGGATAGTTTTTATCCACAGTGCAGTGTGCCTACTGAACTGCTAAGAGTGCTGCCATATTACATTACACTATCATACACTATTATACTTTTGCTGGACTTTCTGGACTTATTACAGTTATTGCACTGTTCTGCACTGTACTGCACTGTATTCATGAGGCTGCTGCACTACTGGTACTTTAAAATGCTTTTTGCACAACTCACATCATCAACCATCCATCCGTCACTTTATTGTGATTTTCATTGTGTACAATATTGTTATAGTATAGTGTTATAGTATAGTGTTGTGTATACTAGTATATAGTATAGCATATCATAGATAGTATATAGTGTTGTTTATAGTATATAGTAAAGCATATCATAGGTAGTATATAGTGTTGTTTATACTAGTATATAGTACAGCATATCATAGATAGTATATAGTGTTGTTTATAGTTGATAGAATAGCATATCATAGGTAGTATATAGTGTTGTTTATACTAGTATATAGTATAGCATATCATAGGTAGTATATAGTGTTGTTTATAGTTTATAGAATAGCATATCATAGGTAGTATATAGTGTTGTTTATAGTTTATAATATAGCATATCATAGGTAGTATATAGTGTTGTTTATACTAGTATATAGTATAGCATATCATAGGTAGTATATAGTGTTGTTTATACTAGTATATAGTACAGCATATCATAGGTAGTATATAGTGTTGTTTATAGTATAGTACTGTTTTGTATAGTATTGTGGTAGTAAATTCATACTGCGGGAGGGTAAGCATTCCATATGGCAATTAAACATCTTGAATCTTGGAACCGTTCCTTAATGTGCTCTACCTTTATTGTATATACAATGTTAATCACTATTCCTATAGCCAGCCTTATACTGTAGTGTAGTTCTATACCTATCAAACGTGTCATTGGGGTAGGGATAGGGAAGAACCTTTGATAACTGGAAATTACAATATAATTAATTTATTTGAGACAATTGACTGCCTGATTACACCACCGTCGTGGGAGGTTAAAGGGACACAGTAATTGGACTAGACAGAGGATAACAGGATAAGCCCTCTCTATACTTAAAGATGTGGGAGATATCCAGTTAAGGTCTAGATGTGCCCTAGGTAATTGAAATTATTTTCACACCATCGGTGTGCAAGCATTTACTGTTTTAGTTATGACTGAAGATGTAATTTCAGATTTAGTTATTTTGGTTCATGCTAATAAATATTACAGGTTTACAGATGTAAGACAACCTTTGGAGGCAAAGCTTGGGATCGGAAGTGAATGTTCTGGTCCAAAGAGGACTGAACAAGTCAAACTTTCTGGAAACTGTCTCTGGACTTCTGGAGACTAGGAACCAGCTCCAGAAAGTTGCATGGCTTTTTAGTTGATCATTGGCGCCCTTTCTTTTTGGAGCATCAAAGCCAGCGGCGGCTCTTTGAAGCGGCAGCATGCTGTTTGAGGCACAGAGTGAATGAAGACATGTCAAGCTGCAAGGTGCCTCTGGAGTTTACCTCCAGTGCTGCAGAGAGCTGCAGATGAAAGGAGCAAACTGAGTTTGATAATGAATGTCAAACAAGTAGGACCCATCTCAGACTGCACCCGCTCAGCACCTAGAGCCCCGTGCTGGAGGCAGGTGCTGGAGACCAGTCCTTCATAGGACCTTAGAGAGATCCATGATCACTGATCCGAGAGGAGTCCAGATTCAGTTCTTAGAAAGATCCATGATCACCGATCCGAGAGGAGTCCAGATTCAGACCTTAGAGAGATCCATGATCACCGATCCGAGAGGAGTCCAGATTCAGATCTTAGAGAGATCCATGATCACCGATCCGAGAGGAGTCCAGATTCAGACCTTAGAGAGATCCATGATCACCGATCCGAGAGGAGTCCAGATTCAGATCTTAGAGAGATCCATGATCACCGATCCGAGAGTAGTCCAGATTCAGACCCTAGAAAGATCCATGATCACCGATCCGAGAGGAGTCCAGATTCAGACCTTAGAGAGATCCATGATCACCGATCCGAGAGGAGTCCAGATTCAGACCTTAGAGAGATCCATGATCACTGATCCGAGAGGAGTCCAGATTCAGACCTTAGAGAGATCCATGTCCGTGCTCCTTGGCCACTGGCATCACGCTCAAGACGCAAGAGGAAAACAATGGCGGACATTCCTTTGACTCTCAGTGGATAATGCAATATTGTAAGTTGTTTCCACATTAAAATGTGGAACATTAAAATGTTTTGATAACATTTCTACCTGTTTCCTATCGTTGCAACGCTGGTTGCAATCGACGCTGTTATCGCTGAAACCACGTAGCTTGCATGTTGTTTGAATCATTTGCGTTGTTATCTGAGCTGTTATGTTGCCTAATTTAATGTTTGTTTGAGTGGCCCAGGATGATGCATTCCTTCTTCTGTGGAGTTCTGGCAGACTGGTATGCTTATGCTTATTAGTTACCCCCTTCTCCTGTCTAACAAGATACTTTTGACAAATGAATAGCTTTTAATGTTTCTGAAGTGTCAATGCAATCAATAAAGTAAATCAAGTAAATGGCAGACAGGAAGTGATGTAATTAGCGGGTAACCTGGGCTGTTCTATATCAGAGACACATACGATCATCAGTTTGGTGGCTCTAGCACGACAGGAAGTGATGTAATTAGCAGGTGACCTTGGGGTCAAGGACACTTAGGAGTGAGCTAGAGACCTGTTGTCTCTTTTATATGAAAGAGGGACATAATGTCATATAAGATGATCAATGTCATGGCTGTAGTCCAACAGGAAGTGATGCAAGGTCATCAGAAAATAAAAACACACAATTTATTTACATAAGGACTTTTACAGGAAGTTATTAACAAAACATCATCAAATGCTCTATTGAAACACACAGATATAAAAGGCATTGCTATAAATTCATCTAAATGCATAGGAAATGCCCTTGGAAAAATATTCAGATTCAGATTCAGATTCAGATTACTTTATTTATCCCGAGGGAAATTAAGGTGCAACAGTTGACAGGGGGAATAAATGCACACACAAATATACTAATACCTAAAGCTAAAAACGAAATAACAACAAACTAACTAAACAAAACGTATGTTTATATATAGTATAAACAAGATATAACTAAATGAACTCTAAATGAAATCTAAATGTATTGATAGATGAATTGCACAATTTACAGTATTATTACAGTAATACGTAGGTATATACAATACACAACAATACGTATAGTGCAAATTGGCAGTAATAAATACTAATAAATAACTCAGATGAATACTGAAAAAGTATTTTACAGTGCAAAATTACAGTGAAATGAATTTACAGTGCGTTGATCAAAAAATAATAATAACAGTGCGTTGGCCTCAGGTCACTGAGTCTCCACTGTCCCTCTCACGACCCGAGGTAGATGAATTATAGAGACTGATGGCCACAGGAAGAAAGGACTTCCTGTGGCGTTCTGTGGTGCACCTGGGTGGAATGAGTCTGTTGCTGAAGGTGCTTCTGTATGAGGTCAGCACCTGATGGAGAGGGTGAGAGTTGTTGTCAAGGATACTACGCAGCTTGCGCAGCATCCTCCTCTCAGACACCACCAACAAGGAGTCCAGCTGGACCCCCAGGACAGCGCCAGCCTTCCTGACGATCCTGCTGATCTTGTTAGCGTCTGCTGACCTCAACCTGCTTCCCCAGCACACGACACCGGAGAAGATGGCACTGGCTACCACCGACTGGTAGAACATCTTCAGCATCGTATTGCAAATGTTGAATGACCGGAGTTCTTGGCCCTGACCAGTTTGTTGTCCAGGTGAACTCCCAGGTATTTATATTCCTGAACAACTTCTGCGGACACACCCTTGATGGAAATGGGTGTGGGGGTAGATTTCCTCCTGCGGAAGTCCACCACCATCTCCTTCGTCTTGTCTGTGTTGAGCTGCATGTGGTTCAGCTCACACCACTCAACGAAGGAGTCCACGACGCCCCTGTACTCCTCATCGTTTCCCTCGCTGACACAACCAACAACTGCAGAGTCGTCCGAGAACTTCTGCAGATGGCAGGACTCTGAGTTGTACTGGAAGTCTGAGGTGTAAAGGGTGAACAGGAATGGGGAAAGAACCGTTCCCTGTGGAGCACCAGTGCTGCTAACCACAGTGTCAGACACACAGTCCTGCAGTCTGACAAACTGTGGACGACCCGTCAAATAGTCTGTAATCCAGGAAACCAGGGAAGAGTCCACCTTCATCGCCGTCAGCTTACTCCCCAGCAGGGCAGGCCGGATGGTGTTGAACGCACTGGAGAAGTCGAAAAACATGATTCTCACAGTGCTCCCGGGTCTGTCCAAGTGGGCGTAGGCACGATGAAGCAGGAAGATGATGGCGTCCTCCACTCCCAGTTTCGGCTGGTAGGCAAACTGAAGAGGGTCCAGCGATGATCTGACCAGGGGCCAAAGAAGCGACAGGACTAGCCTCTCAAAGGACTTCGACACGTGGGACGTCAGCGCCACCGGTCTGTAGTCGTTAGAGGAGTTGGGACGTGCCTTCTTCGGAACCGGGCACCAGGCAGGATGTCTTCCACAGCACAGGGACCCTCTCCAGTCTCATGCTCAGGTTGAAGATGTACTGCAGGACTCCACTCAGCTGGGCAGCACATGTTTTGAGGACCCTCGGGCTGACGCCGTCAGGACCAGCAGCCTTGCCTGGATGGAGCCTGCACAGCACTTTCCTCACCTGCTCAGCTGTGAAGGTCTGTGTGCCATGTGTGGGGGCAGGAAGAGTCTCTGTTGTGTTGATGGGGGAGGGGTGAGGTAGTGGTGGTGGGGGAGAGAGAACATGTATGTTGTCGCTGGAGAGGGACAATGGGGGAGGGGGGACAGCAGGGCTGGAGGGGAATGGTTGTAGAGGGGGAGGGGGGGTAGACCGGAGCACACTCATCATTAAATCTATTGAAAAACAAATTCAACTCGTTGGCCCGGTCAGGTCCCCCCCTATTGTCTGGCTACCAGGTTGTTTGAAGCCAGTGATGCTCCTCATGCCACTCCACACATCCTTCAGGTTGTTCTGCTGAAGTTTGTGCTCCAGCTTCCTCCTGTAGTTGTCTTTGCCCTGCTGGATCCTCTCCTTCAGCTCCCTCTGAACCCGCCTCATCTGCTCCCTGTCCCCGTCTCTGAAGGCCCTCTTCTTCTCATTGAGCAGGACCTTGATGTCTCGGGTGACCCATGGCTTGTTGTTGGGGAAACAGCGTACAGTCTCTGTGGGAACAACACTGTCCACACAGAAGTTGATGTTGATATGAGACAAGATAAGAATACAAACATGATAAGAACAATATAAATACAAGGACAATACATAATATAGTAATAATAATAATTTAGATAAATATTTTGACAAAGCAATATCATAATATCATATAATAATAAATAGTTGACAGGTAATCTCTCTCCCTCATTTTCTCATGAAATGATCATGCTACAATTCGTTTCAATCATTTACTTGTATTGTTGTCTTATTTGTAAGAGGGTTCAGATTCTGCAGGTTAATTTGTTGAAAATAATTTGATCCAGGAATTGTATATTGGTACACTACAGTTTAACAACAGTATATAGAGCCCAACTAATTCCATATGAGGCAGAACTTACTTTTATGTCCACAAAAGCAACTTGTTAAGCAAAGGTCAACGTGTGTGGGTTCCTTCACCTGTGGGTTTCTAGACATTGCCATGTTGCTGATCTTCCCCACTGTACTTCTCAGTGTCCCTGAGAATCCCTTAATATTGTTGCATTATGTATTATTAAGTTTGTATAACTTAAATTGAAAGTTTTCCATGGTCAACAATAACATGAGATGACTGTCATCCTAACCCTTGAGGTGTCTAGGCTAGATGGGGCTTATATAGGGCTTATATAGGGCTTATATAGGGCTTATATAGGGCTTATATAGGGCTTATATAGGGCTTATATAGGGCTTATATAGGGCTTATATAGGGCTTATATAGGGCTTATATAGGGCTTATATAGGGCTTATATAGGGCTTATATAGGGCTTATATAGGGCTTATATAGGGCTTATATAGGGCTTATATAGGGCTTATATAGGGCTTATATAGGGCTTATATAGGGCTTATATAGGGCTTATATGGGGCTTATATAGGGCTTATATAGGGCTTATATAGGGCTTATATAGGGCTTATATAGGGCTTATATAGGGCTTATATAGGGCTTATATAGGGCTTATATAGGGCTTATATGGGCTTATATAGGGCTTATATAGGGCTTATATAGGGCTTATATAGGGCTTATATAGGGCTTATATAGGGCTTATATGGGCTTATATAGGGCTTATATAGGGCTTATATAGGGCTTATATAGGGCTTATATAGGGCTTATATAGGGCTTATATAGGGCTTATATAGGGCTTATATGGGGCTTATATAGGGCTTATATAGGGCTTATATAGGGCTTATATAGGGCTTATATAGGGCTTATATAGGGCTTATATAGGGCTTATATAGGGCTTATATAGGGCTTATATAGGGCTTATATAGGGCTTATATGGGGCTTATATAGGGCTTATATAGGGCTTATATAGGGCTTATATAGGGCTTATATAGGGCTTATATAGGGCTTATATAGGGCATGATGGAAACGGTATGGACACACAAGACGGCCAAACCCTTCATTCCTGACTGGTGTTTTCTATTCTGTTGTCGACCGGCGATCTCATGGAGTGATGACATGGATCAAATGTAATGTGCATAATGTTAGCATGTGCTGGTGTCAAAATCTTATATTCCTTTTCTTATACTATCACTCATATCACAATATCTTATCATTTTTAAGCATGGTGTTACATCAAAGCTGCTGATATGAACTACCCCTAATTACAAATATGGATTGGTTGTAAATAATAACTCATATTTTTCATCTGACCCTGTAAGGCAACACCTCCATCTAGTGGTCGGACCAAAGAAATGCAATATTTTGGCCATTGGCATTTTCTGCCATCAGATGGAGATTCTAAACGTAACCTTCTAATCAAGGGCCAGCGGCTGCACTAGTGGACCTTATTGTGTGACAGGTCTCACACATAGAGGCTTACTAAGGCGTTGAGACATTAGAATGCAATAATCATCACATTTAACTTAATTAATTATTTATACCTTGCTGCTATTACCAAGAAACCCCGGATGAGAGGAGACCGAGCAGACAGACAGCTGGACCACCTCGTTGCTCCTGGCAAGCGCATCCCTGGCAGCAAGGGTGGGCTACATGTCAGTGTGATGAACCTGGCTTTCCCTTACATACCAAGACATGCTTCTAGTACAGGCCTAGGGTATAGGACCGCACAGAGCTTCTACGAATACGTTTTATTCAACGTATTTGATGACCTTTATGACATGACCCCAGCATCTTCAATACTCCATCGTTGATTCGCCCATAAGTTAATCCATACATCTCTCTCTCTCTCTCGTAGACACACAAGGCTTACCTGACATTCCTGCTTATTCGCTTTTGTGAGTGTCCTGTAATGACATGTGTAATGACATGTGTAATGACATGTGTAATGACATGTGTTACGACATGTGTAATGACATGTGTAATGAGATGTGTTATGACATGTGTAATGACATGTGTAATGACATGTGTTATGACATGTGTAATGACATGTGTAATGACATGTGTAATGACATGTGTAATGACATGTGTAATGACATGTGTTATGACATGTGTAATGACATGTGTAATGACGTGTTATGACATGTGTAATGACATGTGTAATGACATGTGTAATGACATGTGTTATGACATGTGTAATGACATGTGTAATGGCATGTGTAATGACATGTGTAATGACATGTGTAATGACATGTGTAATGACATGTGTAATGACATGTGTAATGACATGTGTTACGACATGTGTAATGACATGTGTAATGAGATGTGTTATGACATGTGTAATGACATGTGTAATGACATGTGTTATGACATGTGTAATGACATGTGTAATGACATGTGTAATGACATGTGTAATGACATGTGTAATGACATGTGTTATGACATGTGTAATGACATGTGTAATGACGTGTTATGACATGTGTAATGACATGTGTAATGACATGTGTTATGACATGTGTAATGACATGTGTAATGGCATGTGTAATGACATGTGTAATGACATGTGTAATGACATGTGTAATGACATGTGTAATGGCATGTGTAATGACATGTGTAATGACATGTGTAATGACATGTGTAATGACATGTGTAATGACATGTGTAATGACATGTGTAATGACATGTGTAATGACATGTGTAATGACATGTGTTACGACATGTGTAATGACATGTGTAATGACATGTGTAATGACATGTGTAATGACATGTGTTACGACATGTGTAATGACATGTGTAATGACATGTGTAATGACATGTGTAATGACATGTGTAATGACATGTGTTATGACATGTGTAATGACATGTGTAATGACATGTGTAATGACATGTGTAATGACATGTGTTATGACATGTGTAATGACATGTGTTATGACATGTGTAATGACATGTGTAATGACATGTGTAATGACATGTGTTATGACATGTGTAATGACATGTGTAATGACATGTGTAATGACATGTGTTATGACATGTGTAATGACATGTGTAATGACATGTGTAATGACATGTGTAATGAGATGTGTTATGACATGTGTAATGACATGTGTTATGACATGTGTAATGACATGTGTAATGACATGTGTAATGACATGTGTAATGACATGTGTAATGACATGTGTAATGACATGTGTAATGACATGTGTAATGACATGTGTAATGACATGTGTAATGACATGTGTAATGACATGTGTTACGACATGTGTAATGACATGTGTAATGACATGTGTAATGACATGTGTAATGACATGTGTAATGACATGTGTTATGACATGTGTAATGACATGTGTAATGACATGTGTATGACATGTAGACATGTGTAATGACATGTGTTATGACATGTGTAATGACATGTGTAATGACATGTGTAATGACATGTGTAATGACATGTGTAATGACATGTGTAATGACATGTGTAATGACATGTGTAATGACATGTGTAATGACATGTGTAATGACATGTGTAATGACATGTGTATGACATGTGTTATGACATGTGTAATGACATGTGTTATGACATGTGTAATGACATGTGTTGTAATGACATGTGTAATGACATGTGTTATGACATGTGTAATGACATGTGTAAACAATGTAAACAACGCTCAGAAAGCCTCTGACTGACTGACGGCTGGACGCACTGATCGAGACGGCTAGCTATGGGGAACCCCCCCGGAGCGACACGCTGAGGAACCGGGCTGGGAGGAACCGGGCTGGGAGAACATCGAGAACCAACTGAACCGCCGGAGTGCCGACGAGCTGACAGACCCGTCAACCTCCAAGGTTTAGAACATCATCAATTTCTCATGGTTCTGTGTTGCATGGATGTCTCTACTGGGAGGTGAAGCCTACAGCCTCCGTCCTGCTAGCTGCTAGCCTGCTCTGTGTGTGTGTGTGTGTGTGTGGTTAGCCTGCCAGCTAACACCAGCTCCCTCTAACGAGAGGACTTCACCACCACGTTGTGACGGAACATGTCGGACGGGTTCTGACGGGTTTCTGATCCAGTGAACGTCGGTAAGAGATCCGCTCCGACGCTCATAGCGTGTTACTGTTTAGCTAGCTAGCCGTGAGCTAAGGCCTGTCTGATAGATGACAGGTCTTGATGACAGGTCTTGATGACAGGTCAGTTAAAACATGTTCGTGGTTAAGATGAGACACTAAAGGAACCGTAGCTCATAGCTCACTCTGGGGTAGCCATTTAGCAAGCTAGCTTGCTATACTGTATTTAAGGACGTGTGTGTGTGTGTGTGTGTGTGTGTGTGTGTGTGTGTGTGAGATAGACAAATATTTGCCGTTACTATTGCTCCGATGTAGGTAATATGAGTTATAGAATACAAGGAAACAATACAAGTACAAATATTATTCACAAAAACACGCATCATCCTGATATTTGAGGGAGGTGGGACCTGGACCAGGACCCAGTCCTCCTCCGTCCATTCAGCTACTCGTTTAGAAGTGGCACCAAGACCTGCTGGTCTCCCTCCTGTCATTGGATAGGCCTAGTGCTAAATCAATTATTTAATTTGAGTGTGGCAGCTACAATTTCTTAATGACCTTAAACTGGCGGTCATGGTTGTTGATACTTCTCTTGAGTGGGAATGAAATGTAACAATGATGATACACAGTTTAATGTGGCATATTGCTGTCTTTGCCAAATTAAGTGAATGTATAGAGGTAATAGACTAATGGTTAATAGGGTGTGGGAATCAGTTGATACTACTAGATCTATTCGGAAGTCAACAGGGACTGGAACAGAGAAGAGTACACATGTCCGTTCCTCTACTGTAGGTCACGGTGTGCACCGAGGCCTACTTCATTAAGGCCTGAGTAGCATTCAGTCATTTATCAAAATGGTTTACACATGAGACTGAAAACAATCAAAGCCTCAATGGAATATTTTGTGTGATTTGTTCTCAAGCTTTTATAAACAAAACAAATGATAGAACACAAATCAATATAGTTTATTACTGGTGTCCTCTGCCAGGGAGTTGATCCTCAAAGGATGCTCTTCTATCCAGACCCCAGGTCAGGCTGGCCTTGGTGTTAGACCCCACGTGGAGCATGCAGCCATGAGCTCTGCCTTATGGAGCCAGGAGAAGACCAGCGGGGTCTTCAGGGACGACTGGCGCTTCTACATGGTGGTGACGGAGTGTGCGGTGGAGAAGCCTCCCCAGAAGACCCTACGGATCCCCCGCGGGAGTCTCGGCCAGGCCTGCCAGGAGCGCAACAGCCTGGGGCGCACGCTGCCCCCCGGCAAAGGCAAGAGGAGCCTGCGTATCCTGGACCAGACCAACGTGGTGCTGAGCTTGGACGAGCGGGACGTCCTGGAGCTGGACGAGAAACTTGCAGAGATGCTGTTCCCCATCACCAACTGTGAGGAGCGCTACGCCCTGCTCTGCAACAGCTCGCGACTGGAGCGCGCCCGCATCATGGACTGCGGCTCGAAGGTGCAGGTTCAGCTACGCTCGGGCGACGCCCCCCTGCCTGGGGTCGTACGCTTCAAGGGCTCGCTGCTTCCTGACAGGGCCATCTCGGGAGTTTGGTTCGGAGTGGAGCTGCTGGTGAGAATTATTTTGGATGCTGTGTCCAAAAGCTACCTGTTTGTTCAGTGTTGTTGTTTAAACTGTTTTCTTTCAAATAATGAATATATTTCCTTTTAAAATACTAATTTGACTAGAACTAATGATTTTCAAAATAAAAGTAACAACTCAAAACTACTCCTGTCACTCTTGACAATATTGGTAGAATAGCTCTTGGGGCTCTCAGGGTGACCTGCTGATGGCAGCTGATGCAGGAGCATTTGACACGGTGGATTATACTATTCTCCTAAAGCGCATCCACACCACCATGGCACTATCAGAGCTCTGCACTCAAGTGGTTTCAGTCCTCCCCCATATCTCATCTCACCGATCAGGTCATCCCCCTCTCCTCATCTGTCACTCCTTTGGGTGTTAGGTTTGACCCCCACCTGACTCAAAATGATTTCCAAACTCTGCCTTACCCTGACCCTGTCAGATGCAGAGATCCCTGGAAAGAGCATCCAGAAGATAACAACAACAACCACTGTTCATGATATATTACCAGGCACTTTTCTGCAACATTTGCACTCTGGTTAGATGCCAAATTCCTTTTGATGTTCTGTACACTGACAATACATTAGAATCTAATCTAATCTAAAATATGCAGTATATCAAAATAGTGCTGCCAGGATCCTGATCCTGAGCCTCATAAACATAAACACACACAAATGCATAAATGGTTATGAACCTCCCTATCTAAAGAACTTCTCAGTTCTAGAACTGCTCCTCAGGGCCCCAGTACTAAGCTCCGCCCCTTGGGGGGTGGGGCCTTTTGCTGGGCTGCTCCACGCCTGTGGAATGGCCTTCCTCATCATTTAAGGGCACCACAGACCCTAGACTCTTTTAAGACATAAAATGCATAAAAACCTTATTTTGGAAGGCCTTTTTATGTTAATATTAGTGTTCACTATTCTTAGTAATTGTAACTTTGTAGCACAGAGATATTTTTTTTAAATGAATGCAATATAAATAAAATGCATTCTAGACTAGCTGTGAGATAATTGTGTAATCCATTGCCAGCCCACCTGTCCATCTTGTGGTTGTTGTTCAGCATCTTGGGTTCTAATGTGGGGAACGTAGTCGCGTACAAAGGGCTTGTCATTCACAACACAAGGCTGCATTTATCCACAGTCCCGGCCGTGGGCCTAACCCTAACCAACGCATTCTGACCCTCACTCGCTGTACATTCCTTTAGGGGTTGTTGCAACCAGTCTCAACAGCTGTGGAGTTGTGCTCCACAGGGTAGCCTTAAAGGAATACTTGCCGGTTTTTAACCAGGTTTGTACCACTACGATGTGGGTAGTATTTGAAAATAAACAATGATTTATTCCCCTCCATTTTACCAGCATACATTTTTACTAATTTGTTCACTGGCAAAAGTCTAGGTCTGTTGTTCCAACTGTTCTCTGGTCATGTAGCACCAGTTCTCTAGGGCTGTTGTTTTCTGGTCATGTAGCACCAGTTCTCTAGGGCTGTTGTTCTCTGGTCATGTAGCACCAGTTATCTAGGGCTGTTGTTCTAACTGTTGTTCTCTGGTCATGTAGCACCAGTTCTCTAGGGTTGTTGTTCCAACTGTTGTTCTCTGGTCATGTAGCACCAGTTCTCTAGGGCTGTTGTTCTCTGGTCATGTAGCACCAGTTATCTAGGGCTGTTGTTCTAACTGTTGTTCTCTGGTCATGTAGCACCAGTTCTCTAGGGCTGTTGTTCTCTGGTCATGTAGCACCAGTTATCTAGGGCTGTTGTTCTAACTGTTGTTCTCTGGTCATGTAGCACCAGTTCTCTAGGGCTGTTGTTCTCTGGTCATGTAGCACCAGTTATCTAGGGCTGTTGTTCTAACTGTTGTTCTCTGGTCATGTAGCACCAGTTCTCTAGGGTTGTTGTTCCAACTGTTGTTCTCTGGTCATGTAGCACCAGTTCTCTAGGGCTGTTGTTCTAACTGTTGTTCTCTGGTCATGTAGCACCAGTTCTCTAGGGCTGTTGTTCCAACTGTTGTTTTCTGGTCATGTAGCACCAGTTCTCTAGGGCTGTTGTTTTCTGATCATGTAGCACCAGTTCTCTAGGGCTGTTGTTCTAACTGTTGTTCTCTGGTCATGTAGCACCAGTTATCTAGGGTTGTTGTTCCAACTGTTGTTGTCCGGTCATGTAGCACCAGATCCTAGGGCTGTTGTTCTCTGGTCATGTAGCACCAGTTCACTAGGGCTGTTGTTCTCTGGTCATGTAGCACCAGTTCTCTAGGGCTGTTGTTCTCTGGTCATGTAGCACCAGTTCTCTAGGGCTGTTGTTCTCTGGTCATGTAGCACCAGTTCTCTAGGGCTGTTCTCTGGTCATGTAGCACCAGTTCTCTAGGGCTGTTGTTCTCTGGTCATGTAGCACCAGTTATCTAGGGCTAGTGTGCCTTTATACTGCATAGACAGCCCCATTTTAGAAGCCCTACTTGTGAAATACTTCTTTAACCAACATATATAGGTATTATATTCCCATAGTAAGAAAGCGTTTTATTAATTGTACTATCATAAAAAAAAATACATCTTTGTGTTCATCTCTATGCAAGAGACTTGAATTATGTTGCATATATTACTCTCGCAAAAATTCTGCAACTCATTGGCAGAATGTATATATTGTTTTACAGGCCCTCTACGGCAATCAATCAGAAGCCCTCAGTAATCGGATGATGTCTTCCCTCTCCTGCAGACTGCTGACAAAGCATCTTAACTTAGACCTCCTCCTCTTTTACAACCATAATATTTTCATCTCCTGGCTTGCTGCGTCCCCCTCTCCTTTTCCCTCTGCCTCTCTCTGCATCCCATTCTCCCTGAGTCTTTTTTGTTCTTGCTCTTCCTCCTATTCCACCTCTCACTCTCCTCTCCTCTCCCTGCCTCCTGCATCTTATTCCACCTCTAACTCTCACTCTCCCCTTCCTCTCCCTCAGGAGGAAGGGCGTGGCCAGGGCTTCACAGAGGGGTCGTACCAGGGCCGCCAGCTGTTCCGCTGTGAGGATGAGTGTGGTGTGTTTGTGGCTCTGGACAAACTTGAGTTGTGGGAGGACGAGGAAGAGGAGCATGGGGAGCTGGAGGTGGACCACGTCACCCTGGTGGAAGAGGAGCAGCAGGACTACCCCCCGCTGGACATCAACTCCAGGGTCCTGGTGCAGACCAGGGAGGGCCCCGAGAGAGGGACCATCATCTTCTGTGACCTGCTGCCCGACAACGAGAGCTTGGGCTACTACGTGGGAGTGGACATGGTAAGAGCTACAGTAAGCTATGGATGTGGTGTCCCAGGACCCGTTGTGAATATAGGGCTGGGCGATTATTGAAAATGTATTATCATTTTACACAACGGCGCTAAATATTCAGATATTTTTATGAATTCTAAATACTATTGTAAATGGTCTAACTAAAGGCCATTCCATTGAAGTGTATGTAAGTATGGTATCGGACTAAATAGTAATAATAATAATAGTTTTCTAATAGTTTTCCTTTTTCACTGACGTTTCTAACCTTATTTTTTATCATTTTAAGCATATCTTCTAATCCTATTGAATTGATACTATCAAACTGGGTTTCATGATGAGTTAATATCTTAACTTCATGACCCTGCCCTAGGCTAATGCCTTTATAAGCAAGTGATAAAACCATAGATTGAATGCAGTTGAAGACATTGTTGACCTTTGGGAAGATATGGATTCTTCTACCCAGGTCAGAATGAATGTAGGATATGGAATGTAAAAGACTAAGTTAGGGGAATCCCTGTTTCCATGTGTCTTGGAGCAATAGCCTGCTGGTCGGTCCCTTGGTGTTACTAGCTGCTGATATCTGCAGTCCCTTGTCCTCAAAGGGGTTGTGAATGCAGCCATGGGAAGATGCAAACATGGCTGAAGCATCTGACCAGCGGGATGACAGTTAGCCCTAGCGATAGCAACAATAACGGCAGCAGCAGCCCACTCATTACTTGTTCTCCATCCAGAGGAAGCCGAGTCACGCGGAGTGTGAGGTCTCTGCTAGCTATGACCCAACAGTGTGGCAGAAGGCCAGCAGCTAGGCGAGGAGTAGCCCACTGCTTTCTCTCACTGCTCCCAGCCTCTCCCTGCCTCCGCTTGCTAGTGCCAACACTCGCCCTGTTGTTCGCTGACCGTAGAGAGGAGTCACACCAGAGCCACGTTGGGACGTCAGTGGGATGTGTTTATAACAGAGCCAGCTGAAGTTCTATATATTTATATAGGGGGACCTATATCTGGATGTAGTTGTTTTTTTGGGTTATGTTTTTGTTAATTATTCTGATAACAGTATGGTATTTTTGCAAGATGTGGACAGGCTGCCGTGGGTCATAAAGTTCTCGCATGCCCTTTCAGGACAATCCTATCGGGGACTGGGACGGCATCTTTAAAGGGAAGCTGCTCTGTAACTTCGCCAGCTTGGAGCACACCCGCCTGGTCCCCATCTGTGACGTGATGCCAGGTGAGCCCTGTGCGTCCCGCTGTGGAACGGTGCCACATATCTATCGCTTGTCAAACCATGAGCTCTTCATGCAGATGGAAGCCTCAGCGCTGGTGTTTGAGCCGCCAGGGAACAGGGGTTCTTTTATGAGGACGGCTCGCTGGTGTTTTGTGAGAAGTGAAGAGAGCTGCTCTGAGGCTCTTTGTCCTTTGGCCATGTTGACCTCTCCTCTCTGACGGTGCACAAGGAGACAAATAAATCCAAAAGCGCTTTTGCGATTAAAAACAGAAGCTTCCGTCGTTGTAGACGTTTCTTTGTTCAATTTTTGACCTTACTTCAGTCACCATGTCGATGTTTGCTGAAGGTGTAAGAGACATAATGGATGCCTTCCATAATTGTTTGATGAGTGTGTTTTTATTTGTTGTTGTTGTATTGTAACCGTGCCGTTTGTAACCGTTTGTAAAAACTTCAGTGTCATCAATCCAAGTGGTAGTCTCCAGCTGACAGGACGTTGATCTGACCCTGACCAGCTTCTGCTTTACCATTATAAGCTAATGCATTTCTCTATTATGTGCTTCGAGATTTTTGAGAAATCAGTTTTGTAAGTTCACAATATTTTTGCATCAATGCTTAAGACTAGAAACTACACTTGATATATAAATATAAAATATTTGGCAAACTGTGCCTATCCACCCCCCCCACAAAGCAAATCACTGCTTTATCCTCTAAAATTGCATTGTTCTAGTTACACACACACACACACGCACGCACGCACGCGCGCTCTCTCTCTCTCTCGGACGTCATGGAGGCAGTCACAGTATGTGTGATCTGATTGAGGCAACATGCCAAGATGGTCTTATTTCCAAGTTCTCCACTAGTTTGCAGAGCTCACTGTCCATGTAGTGAAGTGACAGCACAACACACACCACCACACAGGCTATTGATGCAGTCACACTACAGGTACTGTAGCTTCTACATCGTTACACAATTATTACTACCTGCAACACTGCAGCCAAACCAGCAATATGTATTCAGTTGACTCACTAATGACATCACTTGAAGACTAAATCCATCCTCCTGTCCTATTGGATGAATTGTTCAATAACCCGTCATAAAGCTGATCATGGGTTTTTAGATCCAAAAGAACTTGCTTTTCAATAGCTATGGATTTTTATTAATTACTTTTATTTACATTACATTTATAGAATTAATCAGATACATTTTTAGTTTTTATCTGAGGATTCCAGGGCCTTCTCTGAAAACCTTGAAGGCCCTGATGGTTCCCCACTGATAAAAATACATATTTCTATATGTTGCCGGTTAATAAAATGCACAGTACTGTATGATGATGCCGAGGAAGAACAAACTGAACTGTAGCTGGATGTGTCCTGGGCCTTGTTTGAGCCTCTAATTGGGCTGTATTTCTTGGCTGTGCAGAATATTCCATGCAGGACCAAAGGCTGCAAAAGCACAGTTTTGCCCCCAAAGGCAGCAGCAGTGACAAGTCGTCCTCTGGCCAAAGCAGACCAAAGAGCAAAGGTACCACGCTGCTGATATCACGGAAAATAGAACCTGAATATCATTCTGCTGCTGACTGACTGACTGGTGTGAAAACCTCTCAAAACACAAGTCTTATTCAGGGTCCTATTTTCTCAGTACTGCACAAATAAGATCTAGCCCGAAATCTGTTTAATTTTTGCCAGCTAGTTGTATAATTACTTTTGTAATGTGTTGCATATAGTTGTTTTTTGTTTGAACTTTTGTAAAATATATTTAGTGTGATGTTCTCCTCACTCACTAATGATAATTACTGATTACAGTTTGGATTGTTATTTGTATCAATGAAAGGGAATGAGTCTGTCTGAATATAATTGAATTGCATCCATTTTTCCCCGTCTTCTGTGTTGTTGCTCTGATGTGGCACCTCCACATTTAGATTTATTAGTTTATTTATTGATTTATTGCACATTATTGCATTTATTTCATATTTTTCTCTACATTTGCGTGTGCTATTTGCAGGATTAGGTCACCAGTGTAGCAGTAGAAGCAAGTCAGAGTTTTACTATACTTTAAATGGCAGCTCTGCTGACCCCCCATGCCAGCCCAAATCCAAAAGCACATGGTACATTGATGAAGGTAAAACGGGCCCCGAGGTTCACGTGTCCCCCTGATGGAACCGTCTTGATAGCAAGCTCCTGGTCATACCAAGCTGTTCTCTTATGGCTACATGGTGAGTCTAGAATGCTGTGGGTTCAGTGTTGCACGTCACCTGAATAAACCAAGGAATACCTCAAATAATACAGAAAAATCCTGTTTAACGTGGGTGTTTACGCTGTATTTTGAATGTTCAACAGTATAACTACATTACAGAAATCGGTAGACGGAAACATTCAAATGAGTGGTACATGTAGAGTGGGGCACTATGACCCAGGAGCTTGCTATGGGGACCCTCCTGTCAGGACCATCCATGTCCATCCAGTAAGCATCCACCTCTCTGGAGTCAGCATCCACCTCCATCCAAGTGGCGCTGTCTCCATCTCCACCTAAAGGCTTTTAAGAATGTCTGCCGTTGCCCACTTACTTTTCACACCACTGTCTTTAGCTTCACATTGTAAGCAAAACGGTACGTGTCAAAAGATGAAACATTTGTGAATTTATGAAATGTATGACACACTGGAGCAGAACAGCTTCCAGGTCATCATGTCATTAGTAAAAGCCTTTATCTCGTGGTGTGGTCCCAAGTGGTGTGGTCAGTATGTTCTCCTGTTCTCTTCAGTTGCCTGACTGTAGCACCGTTGAAATCACCAGGGCTGAGTCCTGCTTTGTTACAGCATGGCTATGCAATGCTCTGGTTATTTATAAACCTGCAATACCATAAACATGTTGTGTGTGTTACAGGACGGGCCGCTGGCTCCATGGTGTTGGTTCAGGGTGTGTTACAGGACGGGCCGCTGGCTCCATGGTGTTGGTTCAGGGTGTGTTACAGGACGGGCCGCTGGCTCCATGGTGTTGGTTCAGGGTGTGTTACAGGACGGGTTACAGGACGGGCCGCTGGCTCCATGGTGTTGATCCAGGGTGTGTTACAGGATGGGCCGCTGGCTCCATGGTGTTGGTCCAGGGTGTGTTACAGGACGGGCCGCTGGCTCCATGGTGTTGGTTCAGGGTGTGTTACAGGACGGGCCGCTGGCTCCATGGTGTTGGTTCAGGGTGTGTTACAGGACGGGTTACAGGACGGGCCGCTGGCTCCATGGTGTTGGTTCAGGGTGTGTTACAGGACAGGCCGCTGGCTCCATGGTGTTGGTTCAGGGTGTGTTACAGGAAGGGCCGCTGGCTCCATGGTGTTGGTTCAGGGTGTGTTACAGGACGGGTTACAGGACAGGCCGCTGGCTCCATGGTGTTGGTTCAGGGTGTGTTACAGGACAGGCCGCTGGCTCCATGGTGTTGGTTCAGGGTGTGTTACAGGAAGGGCCGCTGGCTCCATGGTGTTGGTTCAGGGTGTGTTACAGGAAGGGCCGCTGGCTCCATGGTTCCCACTTGGCCTTCTTTCTTTGCTTCCACATGAATGGTTATTATTTTCTCATCACATCGTCACTTCCATCCAGCTCAGAATCACCTATTATTTGACTTGGTTTGGTGATTGGTGTCATTTCTTTTGATTACTTTCTAATCAATGTTTCCTTATCTTGGTGCCGTCAAGCTCCTCTGTGTTTGTGTCGATGTCGAAGCTGTTTCATTAAATCTCTTCATTCTGCTGAAGTATACACCTTCATACAATAGAAGAAAACGAATGACTTAAAGTACTCATACCTTAAAGTACTCATACCTTAAAGTACCCATACCTTAAAATACACATTAGACCCATTACCTACCCCCCCCCCCTCAGAAGGTCATGCAATATTTCACATTTGACTTTCCTCTTGGATGTCTCCCTCAGTTGGAGAGGACCCTGCCAAGTCTCTCACGGACACGCCTCCTGACTTCAGCCAGGCCTCCCCTCCCTCTAGGGCGCCGCCGTCCGGCTCTCTGTCCAGCGACAACAAGTTCCACTCGCTGCCCTTCAGTCTAAACCGCAAGCCGGGGCCCAATGGGAGCATAAGCCAGGGGCCCAACTCCCTCTCCGTCGGGTCGGTGATGGGGGAGCAGCCCGACCCGCCTCCGCAGTCCATGGGCGCCCCGCCCTCCCCACGGCCCTCCACGCCGCCCCGGGGCCAGCCGGGCCTGGAGGTGGGCTCCCTGGTGGAAGTGAAGGAGAACCCCCCTCTGTGCGGGGTGATCCGCTGGGTGGGGCTGCCTCCAGGCCTCCTGGAGCCCCTGGCTGGCTTGGAGTTGGTGAGTACAGGCAGCATGCTGTTCAGTAGTGGCAGGTGTGTGTGTGTGTGTGTGTGTGTGTGTGTGTGTGTGTGTGTGTGTGTGTGTGTGTGTGTGTGTGTGTGTGTGTGTGTGTGTGTGTGTGTGTGTGTGTGTGTGTGTGTGTGTGTGTGTGTGTGTGTGTGTGTGTGTGTGTGTGGTGTGTGTGTGTGTGTGTGTGTGTGTGTGTGTGTGTGTGTGTGTGTGTGTGTGTGTGTGTGTTATTACATGACACATGATCACATCCCATATGTGGTGTGACGGCGCTGTGCTCCACCCTCCAGGAGGAGGAATGCGTGGGCTGCACTGACGGCACCTTCAAGGGGACGCGCTACTTCACCTGCCCGCCCAAGAAGGCTCTGTTCGTCAAGCTGAAGTGCTGCCGGCCGGACTCCCGCTTCCCCTCCCTGCTCCACTCCTCCAACCCCATCGAGCGCTGCAACTCCATCGGTCAGTCTGGGCTTACCTGCACTTTAGTTCAGGGACATTTTTAGGACACAATTTCCCAGCAGTTTTTCTACACTAAAAACATATTTTGACTTTTGTCAAAGCAAACTACTTTGTGTGTAGCATTTAGCAAGTAGCAAGAACTTCATCAAATATGAAGAGACGTAAAGTAATGGAATGAAGAAATGTCAACGTGGTACATAAAGTAAATCAATAATAAAAGGAAACGCATGGATATAAATCTAACAACAATAATATAAGGTGCTGGGTGTTGGAGATAGCAGGTTGTATGTCATGGAGCTCACCTTGTCTCCTGGGTGCAGCCTTCGGTGGTTACCTGAGCGAGGTGGTCCACGAGAACACGCCCCCCCGCACGGAGCACGAGGGCCTGGAGGTCATGGTGGGCAAGAAGAAGGGGATCCAGGGCCACTACAACTCCTGCTACCTGGACTCTACCCTCTTCTGGTGGGTCCTCTCCTGCTCCCCTTCTGTTTGGAACAGGAAGCGCCCCAAGCAGCGTTTTATAAACCCTGCTTTATATGTAGGGTTCTCCCAAGAACCCTACATATAAACCCTGCTTTATATGTAGGGTTCTCCCAAGTCTACTTTGCTTTTTTTGATCTCCAATCAGTGTCCGATTTGACAGAAAAACGATTATACATAACAACATAAGACTAATTAATATAACAACATAAGAACAATAAGACATAACGATGATTAGATTCAAGATGTTTTTATTTGCCATGTGCAACATTAGAAAGATTAGACATAATAACATGACAACATAAGATTAGCCTACAAGGCAGTGAAAGGAACAGCTCCTTCCTACCTCCAGGCAACGCTCAAGCCCTCCATCCCCGCCCGTCCACTTGGCTCTGCTACCTCGGGCCGTCTGCTTGCCCCCTCGCTTTGGGGCCCTTGTGGCTGATCTACGGTCACGGCTCTTCTCTGTTCTGGCCCCCTAGTGGTGGATGAACTTCCCATGGATGTCAGAACTGCCCATCTTCCACCGCAGGCCGCATTGCCATTAGTCATCGTGTTCTGTAAAATGCTTAATGAATATTATTATATATTTTATTTATTGAGCAAAAATGGCCTGAGATCTGCAAAGCTTCTTGTCGTACTACGCATAATTTGAGTAATTTCTAAGCACCTCTGGGCTTCTACTTAAGCTGTGGGTCTTAAAGTGAAAATGATCATTCCGTCCGACCGCTTTCCTTCTCTTCCCAATATATTGACGATGTATAAAGGTGATGTTAGGATGTATGTTTTTTTGTGTAGGTGAAGTATAGCTGAAGTGGTTGTTATGTCCTCCTCCCAGTCTGTTCTCCTTCAGCTCGGTTCTGGACGTGGTTCTGCTGAGGCCTCGTTCTAAGACCGATGTGGAGTATTACGGCGAGACCCAGGAGCTCCTCCGCACGGAGATCGTCAACCCCCTGCGCATGTGAGTCTCCACGCCGTACAGCTTCTGGAGGTCAGAGCAGGAAGTGCACAAGAGGGCAAGATTTAGAAACCCAACAACCGGCAAAGAGCATCGCCGCCCTCTCTGTTTCTCCGAAATGAGACAAGAGTGCAATGCTTCATACGCTGAACAACAATCAGCCAAGGAGATGCCTTTTAGAGAGCTTAAAAGATTAGATTTAGACATTTTTTATTATTATTTTAGCACCCTATGTCTAATATAATAATTTAACAGGGAAAATGTATATGTATATATGGTCTATAGATAGACCAACACAATACTGTGTTGGTCTATCTCAGTGTCTCTTTACCTTGCACTTCTTGGAGAAATGATCGCACTTAATGGCCAGAAGTGAAATACTTGATATGGAATACCTGACATTTCCAACCATCTGATGGAATCAGATAAGAGGTACACAGGTAAGGGTAGCAGACGACACCGCCACGAGCCCTTGGAACGGACACCGGGGGGATGAGGAATCTGGTTTATTGCAGAGTTTGAATCCTGGTGAACAGAGCAGATGGAACATACTAGAGCTCTTCCTCTAGTGTGTGGTGGAGGTTGTTTAACCTGTGAGCCTTGATTAACAAGGACCCACAGGTGAGCAGCCTCACCAGCCAATCAGTCTAACTCAGGCCAGGTGAGGCTGCTTAAACCAGCCCCCAACCCCACACACTCCGCAGTAAGATCATCATATAACCTAACATGGATCAAAACCAGCTTGGTTAGCTACAGCCTTTACCGTCTGACTGGTCGACACTGTGTTCCCATTCTTCCTGCTGATGTCTTATTGCCTTTTGTCTTGTTAAAGGCACATTCTTTGGGTTGGGCAGCTTATGAACATGAAGTTCTGGGCGTCACCTTCCCATAACAATTTATTAAAATTCCTGCACTCACATGTTTCCCTTTGGGGACCAGTAGAGCGCAGTGGAACTCCTCACAGCCGTTCCTGCTGCCTTGGGGAATTGCAGATTATGTTTAACTGTAGCATGAGCTAATTAATACCACATACAGTACAGTTTTCCCAACAGACATCTTTTGTTAATTATGGAAAATAAGTCTCCCCTTATGTCTAGATTAGGACATTGTCTGGAAAAAACATTTAATCTTATTTCCCTACAGCAAATGCGAGTCAGGATGTTTGTGTCGTATAGAAATGCTCTTTATGTTGTCTAGAATGTCTAATGTGTGTTACTTAAGGTCTGTGTTACTGTGTCTTGCAGACACGGCTATGTGTGTGTTACTTAAGGTCTCTGTGTCTTGCAGACACGGCTATGTGTGTGTTACTTAAGGTCTCTGTGTGTCTTGCAGACACGGCTATGTGTGTGTTACTTAAGGTCTCTGTGTGTCTTGCAGACACGGCTATGTGTGTGTTACTTAAGGTCTCTGTGTGTCTTGCAGACACGGCTATGTGTGTGTTACTTAAGGTCTCTGTGTGTCTTGCAGACACGGCTATGTGTGTGTTACTTAAGGTCTCTGTGTGTCTTGCAGACACGGCTATGTGTGTGTTACTTAAGGTCTCTGTGTGTCTTGCAGACACGGCTATGTGTGTGTTACTTAAGGTCTCTGTGTGTCTTGCAGACACGGCTATGTGTGTGTTACTTAAGGTCTCTGTGTGTCTTGCAGACACGGCTATGTGTGTGTTACTTAAGGTCTCTGTGTGTCTTGCAGACACGGCTATGTGTGTGCCACTAAGGTGATGAAGTTGAGGAGGATCCTGGAGAAAATGGAGGCAGCGTCTGGGTTCACATCGGAGGAGAAAGGTGACTGATATAAACAATAAATACATACCAGTAGTTGACATATCAGTCAACTTTTCCATTGCTATGGGTTTGATAACGTGTCCTTCATCTATCTAAGGCCTACTGACTTGAATATTACGTGTTTTTAAATAAATGCATTTAAATCATATATATTTCAGACCCTGAAGAGTTTCTCAACATCCTGTTCCATCACATACTGAGGGTAGATCCTCTTCTCAAGCTGAGGTCAGTGAGCAAACTGTCATGGTCAGATGTTGAAATGTCAATGTGGTTTGGTCTTTTCCTGCTAGTCAAATACCTTGTCCTTACTTTCTATATTCTTAGTGCTAGTTAACAAATGTCCATATTTGATACAACATGAGTCTTAATAAGTACAACCCTAGTCTGCTTGTGTCTCATAGTTAAACTGTTGTTTGTTAGAGAATGAAATGGATTATTATTGAGAAGTTATCCAGTTCCAGGTGAGCATCCATGAGGTTTCCTGTAAAGGTCAATAAAAGACAAAGATGTGTGCCATGCAGGTCGGCAGGGCAGAAGGTCCAGGACTGCTACTTCTACCAGATCTTCATGGACAAGAGGGACAAGGTGGGAGTCCCCACCAGCCAGCAGCTCCTGGAGTGGTCCTTCATCAACAGCGACCTCAAGTTTGCTGAGGTGATGGTCTTCCTGAAACCAAAGAAAGCTTCACTTGACTTCCCTTGACTACATGAAGCCGGATATCTTACAAAGTGATGACCTGATGTAACCTCAGTCTTAGGGAAGTGATGGTGTTAACATTCATTCTGTTGGTCTACTCTTGTTTTTGTTCCACATGAATGCAGTGAGAGCTATTTGTTTTCTGTTCATGTATATTCTCTACATGACTTCTCTTCTCCTGCCAGGCTCCTTCCTGCCTTATCATCCAGATGCCCCGCTTTGGAAAGGACTTCAAAATGTTCAACAAAATCTTCCCTTCGCTGGAGCTCGACATCACAGACCTACTTGAAGACAGTAAGGTCACTTGTTATCTCTCTGTGTGTGTGTGTGTGTGTGTGTGTGTGTGTGTGTGTGTGTGTGTGTGTGTGTGTGTGTGTGGTGTGTGTGTGTGTGTGTGTGTGTGTGTGTGTGTGTGTGTGTGTGTGTGTGTGTGTGTGTGTGTCAGCTGTCCTCAGCCAGGTTGACCTAAAGCACTGTGTTTCATGTCCTCCAGCTCCCAGGGAGTGTCGAATCTGCGGAGGCCTGGCCCTCCATGAGTGCCGGGAGTGTTACGAGGATGGAGACATCACTGCCGGCAAGATCAAACAGTTCTGTGACAAGTGCAATACCCAGGTACAAAAGACAGAGGGCGCCATAGTTACAGGCAACTGATGCACCACAGTGGGCCACTTGGTGGTGCCACACTCCAAGGAATCCCTGGTGTCATGGGCTGTTGGAGAGGAGGTTGGATTTGTTTCACTAGTTTAGGAGCCTGTTCATCTTATGCTGTCTGGTGCTTCATGATGTTCACGGTTCAAGGTGAATACATCATACAACTTGTCACAACTTTTCACAATTCTGTTCTTATGGAGTTAAAACACAACACACTCCATTTGGTTGCAGATGTTAACAATTCAGTTTTACTCGACAGACCCGACTAAACGGTGACAATCCAGGATTGGTGTTAATTGGTCTTTCTTCTTGTCATTATTGTCCATCCCTTCACCACAGGACAAGGCCTACAACAAGCCCTGCAGACACACATTAACCCCCAATAGTATCTTCACACCTGTGCCATTTAAATGTGTTATTTTGCCATCATCTTCTCAACATGCATACAATACAATTATACGCTATTTATTCAAATGAATTATTTGGTTTATTTATGGGAACAAATGTAAATGAACAAATGACACAAAGAAGGCTTTGCATTCCATTTTTGTGTGTGTGTGTGCTCTCAGGTCCACCTCCACCCCAAGAGGAAGAGCCACCACCAGGGCCGTCTGTCGGTCCCCAAGGAGCTGCAGGAGGGCCTCTGGCGGCAGGGCAGCTTCCCCCGCCAGCGGATGGAGCTGTTCGGCGTGCTGTGCATCGAGACCAGTCACTACGTGGCCTTCGTCAAGTACGGCGCCGCAGACTCCGCCTGGCTGTTCTTCGACAGTATGGCCGACCGTGATGGTACGTGAAGAAGAATGGAGGAATCGAGACCCTGGAAGAATTAACTTAGCGTTTACTGTGTAAATGTAAATACAATTCAAATAACATTTCACTCAAATGAATTGGATTAAATACCAAACCAAACATGCCTTGTACAGTATTGTAGAAAACCATTCCATTCTTATCTTTCTGAATGTGAACACTTGGTTCACATTCACTGGTTTTGATGGATGAATCAGTATTAGACTTTTTCAGTCAACCCCAGCCCGGTCCTGCTCTTTGCAGATTAGGATTTCCATATTTTTATATTGAAATAATGCTTACTGAAATATGAGTGTGATATGCTGTGTGTGTGTGTTTCCATCCAGGTGGTCAAAATGGCTTCAACATTCCCCAGGTGTCTCCCTGTCCTGAGGTGGGGGCCTACTTGAAGATGAGCCCGGAGGAGCTGCACGCCCTGGACCCCAAGAGCATCCAGGGCCAGGCCCGACGGCTGCTCTGCGACGCCTACATGTGCATGTACCAGAGTCCCACCATGAGCCTGTACAAGTAGACCCCCCCCCCCTTCACCACCTCCTGCTCTCCCTACCACCTCCAGCATCGAGGACACGAGGACCGCCCAGAGACACGTGAAGAAGAGACTGAGGGGGAAGCAGACATGCCGGCCCCTGGGGATGCGTGGTAGGGTTCAGAGTGGCCCCTCTCCGTCCACTCCCAGCCCTCCCTGGCGCCGGCTCCTCCCCCGCCCTCCCCCCCCTCTGGTGTGTCAGGCAGGAGAGACGGCCCAGGACACTGGGGGAAACCACTGTTTGCACTGTGCTGTTGTTGTGGAAGTGTCCGTCCTCCCTGGGCTCCGTCCGTCCTCCCTGGGCCTCCCACTGGAGCCAGGCAGCCGTCGGTGGACAATAGAGCAAAGACGGGCCCCGAGGGAACTCTCTCTGTGTGTGTGTGTGTGTGTGTGTGTGTGTGTGTGTGTGTGTGTGTGTGTGTGTGTGTGTGTGTGTGTGTGTGTGTGTGTGTGTGTGTGTGTGTGTGTGTGTGTGTGTGTGTGTGTGTGTGTGTGTGTGTGTGTGTGTGTGTGTGTGTGTGTGTCAAGGGGGGGTAGGATTGACCTCATCTCTGCTGACCAGACACGTGGTATAAAAACAAGAGGGGGGGGCACCTCATTTGAGAGGAGGAGAGTCTGCTTAATCAGTTTTCAAAAGGGAGGCTTTCCATTAAGACTCTATAAGACAACAACCTTCATCCAGTCGTGTGTGTGTGTGTGTGTGTGTGTGTGTGTGTGTGTGTGTGTGTGTGTGTGTGTGTGTGTGTGTGTGTGTGTGTGTGTGTGTGTGTGTGTGTGTGTGTGTGTGTGTGTGTGTGTGTGTGTGTGTGTGTGTGTGTGTGTGTGTGTGTGTGTGTGTGTGTGTGTGTGTGTGATTAAGTCTCTCACTGTGTAAAATGTTTGCGTCAACAGTATAAATGTGGACCCACTGTGGATAACCATATTCTCCCATTATGATGACTAGATGTCTTTACAACATGATATATTTTATTTTTTAAAGCAAAAGAAGTTGTACAGAAGTAGCCATTGTATATGTCCCACTTCACTGCATGAGTACCAATCAAATGCTGCATTTCAGGAGGGAAAGGGATCCATTTGTTCAATTTTAGCCAATCAAAGGTTATTTGTCCAATATGATATTTGGCTGTTGTGTATGTTAATATACAGGTTTGGTTTGTACTGTATACAGTAGCTTTGGAGACAAATACACCGGTATTTATAACATACAATGGCTACCACGATGTAGCTTGAGGTGTCCTCTGGCTCATGGAGGCCAGGCACTGAAAGGAAAACATCCTAATTGTTCTCATAAATTAACAGTTTGATGTGAAGAATTCCTGAGTTAACTGAATCTAAATTGCCTTTCAAGTTTCCAGATGTATATTGCTATATCTCAGACGGGGTGATGACGCCTTCACACGGTGGAAGAGTTCTGCTATCGCTGCCTTTCAAAAGAAAACCCCATTTAACCCTTCTGCAGTAGAGGACTTCTACGTGATTGTGATCATTTATTTATTATATTATAATCAACTTAATCTTAAACTTGTATTCGGTCCAGAAGTCGTGGGGATGAGCTCCCTTTATGCTCCCTTGCTCCATGTTAAATAGTCATAGAGCTGCTCCTTGACTATTAAATAGTTATAGAGCTGCTCCTTGCTCCATATCAAATAAAGTCAGAGCTGCTGCTTGATTCATATCAAATAGTCATAGAGCTGCTCCTTGACTATCACATATAGTCATAGAGCTGCTCCTTGCTCCATGTTAAAGAGTCATAGAGCTGCTCCTTGACTATTAAATAGTCATAGAGCTGCTCCTTGCTCCATCTTAAAGAGTCATAGAGCTGCTCCTTGCCCTATATTGAATAGAGTCATAGAGCTGCTCCTTGACTATTAAATAGAGTCATAGAGCTGCTCCTGAACTAGTGAATGTGGACGGGCCCTTTACTCCAGAGGGGAAAAGGCGTTAAACATATGCAGTATATCGATGTATTTAAAACATCAAACACTTCTCAACTCTACTGTATGAGGGTTTTGACCAGGAGTCTGTTAACTTAAAGGGTAGTCATGTTCAATATGTATACTGAATTCAATTCAGTAGTCGGACATTTGGTTCAGGTCAAAACATTTGGGGGGGGGGGGGGGGGGGGGGTGGGGGGGGGGGAAGAATAACTGTCCAGCAGAAATACATTCTAAATCCCATTCCCTGGATTGGATTATAATCCAGGGACACATGTTGGAATGAGGCCTCGGAAGACTACAACTCCCAGTTTCCCCCCCCCTCCCCCCGCCCCTACTACAACAAGACTACAACTCCCAGTTCCCCCGCCCCTACTACAACAAGACTACAACTCCCAGTTCCCCCCCCTCCCCCCGCCCCTACTACAACAAGACTACAACTCCCAGTTCCCCCCCCGCCCCTACTACAACAAGACTACAACTCCCAGTTCCTCCCCCCGCCCCTACTACAACAAGACTACAACTCCCAGTTCCCCCGCCCCTACTACAACAAGACTACAACTCCCAGTTCCCCCCCCCCCGCCCCTACTACAACAAGACTACAACTCCCAGTCCCCCCCCCCCGCCCCTACTACAACAAGACTACAACTCCCAGTTCCCCCCCCCCCCGCCCCTACTACAACAAGACTACAACTCCCAGTTCCCCCCCCGCCCCTACTACAACAAGACTACAACTCCCAGTTCCCCCCCCCGCCCCTACTACAACAAGACTACAACTCCCAGTTCCCCCCCCGCCCCTACTACAACAAGACTACAACTCCCAGTTCCCCCCCCCGCCCCTACTACAACAAGACTACAACTCCCAGTTCCCCCCCCCCCGCCCCTACTACAACAAGACTACAACTCCCAGTTCCCCCCCCGCCCCTACTACAACAAGACTACAACTCCCAGTTCCCCCCCCCGCCCCTACTACAACAAGACTACAACTCCCAGTTCCCCCCCCCGCCCCTACTACAACAAGACTACAACTCCCAGTTCCCCCCCCCCGCCCCTACTACAACAAGACTACAACTCCCAGTTCCCCCCCCCGCCCCTACTACAACAAGACTACAACTCCCAGTTCCCCCCCCGCCCCTACTACAACAAGACTACAACTCCCAGTTCCCCCCCCCGCCCCTACTACAACAAGACTACAACTCCCAGTTCCCCCCCCCGCCCCTACTACAACAAGACTACAACTCCCAGTTCCCCCCCCCGCCCCTACTACAACAAGACTACAACTCCCAGTCCCCCCCCCCGCCCCTACTACAACAAGACTACAACTCCCAGTTCCCCCCCCCGCCCCTACTACAACAAGACTACAACTCCCAGTTCCCCCCCCCCCGCCCCTACTACAACAAGACTACAACTCCCAGTTCCCCCCCCGCCCCTACTACAACAAGACTACAACTCCCAGTTCCCCCCCCCGCCCCTACTACAACAAGACTACAACTCCCAGTTCCCCCCCCCGCCCCTACTACAACAAGACTACAACTCCCAGTTCCCCCCCCCGCCCCTACTACAACAAGACTACAACTCCCAGTTCCCCCCCCCGCCCCTACTACAACAAGACTACAACTCCCAGTTCCCCCCCCCGCCCCTACTACAACAAGACTACAACTCCCAGTTCCCCCCCCCCGCCCCTACTACAACAAGACTACAACTCCCAGTTCCCCCCCCCGCCCCTACTACAACAAGACTACAACTCCCAGTTCCCCCCCCCCGCCCCTACTACAACAAGACTACAACTCCCAGTTCCCCCCCCCCGCCCCTACTACAACAAGACTACAACTCCCAGTTCCCCCCCCCCCGCCCCTACTACAACAAGACTACAACTCCCAGTTCCCCCCCCCGCCCCTACTACAACAAGACTACAACTCCCAGTTCCCCCCCCCGCCCCTACTACAACAAGACTACAACTCCCAGTTCCCCCCCCCGCCCCTACTACAACAAGACTACAACTCCCAGTCCCCCCCCCCGCCCCTACTACAACAAGACTACAACTCCCAGTTCCCCCCCCCGCCCCTACTACAACAAGACTACAACTCCCAGTTCCCCCCCCCGCCCCTACTACAACAAGACTACAACTCCCAGTTCCCCCCCCGCCCCTACTACAACAAGACTACAACTCCCAGTTCCCCCCCCGCCCCTACTACAACAAGACTACAACTCCCAGTTCCCCCCCCGCCCCTACTACAACAAGACTACAACTCCCAGTCCCCCCCCCCCGCCCCTACTACAACAAGACTACAACTCCCAGTCCCCCCCCCCGCCCCTACTACAACAAGACTACAACTCCCAGTTCCCCCCCCGCCCCTACTACAACAAGACTACAACTCCCAGTTCCCCCCCCCGCCCCTACTACAACAAGACTACAACTCCCAGTTCCCCCCCCGCCCCTACTACAACAAGACTACAACTCCCAGTTCCCCCCCCGCCCCTACTACAACAAGACTACAACTCCCAGTTCCCCCCCCGCCCCTACTACAACAAGACTACAACTCCCAGTCCCCCCCCTCCAGGACGGAGGGAAGGTATTCTGCTGAACTTTAATGCACAAGTCTCCAAACAGAAGACCCCACTTGTTTCATCTACAGTGTAGACCTACATTATGTATTGGGTGGAAATTCATTTCAGTGATGTTCCTCTAAATGTTAACTCAAATAAAACCCATTTTGAAGGTACACGATGCGTGCCGAGTGGACAGAATTCATTCCGACCCCGAGCGGGATGGCCTCCTGATGGTCTCTCCGGTACATTGTTAACAACTCAACAATATGATATCAAGCTGCTGTGCTCGGTTAGCCTACCGCAGGATAACAAAGTGTTCTTACCACTTGGCCAGATTAAGATACTTACGTGTCCTCTAGATCGGGATTAAGGTCCATAGCCTGTGACCCAATTCCCCAGACGTCTTTAAGGAAGTCGATGGATCAACTGTTTTATACAGGAAGTCCACACCTTCCCCATGTGTAGTTTTTAGTCAAACTTCAAACCAGCTTAGCAAGCTGACTTGCCAGATAAGTATTTGTCAACACAACAGCTGGTACACAATGCCCTCTTGAAGCTTTATATCACAGCATATGCCAGGCCCTCGTAGCGTGTGATAATTTAGCCTGCGCCGCTTCTATGGGAGCAGATGGAGCGAGTATTGTTCTCCTCCCGCCGGGGCCCTGTGGGCGGGAGGAGCTAAATAAAATCAAAGCAGATGGACCTCTCTGGGCTAGGCCTGGTTTATGATCAACATCCAGTGTCCACCTTACACCGTGACCCCACACACACACACACACACACACACACACACACACACACACACACACACACCAAAACCAACAAAGCGTCAGGAATCAGTTGGAACCATCATAACCTCACCTTCAGTTTGCCGTTCACCACAACAGTAGAAAATCATCATGGGAGAGCGGATGTGAAACTAGGAGCCTCCCCCAGCGTGACCTTAGACCACGCCCACCCAGCGTGACCTTAGACCACGCCCACCCAGCGTGACCTTAGACCACGCCCACCCAGCGTGACCTTAGACCACGCCCACCCAGCGTGACCTTAGACCACGCCCACCCAGCGTGACCTTAGACCACGCCCACCCAGCGTGACCTTAGACCACGCCCACCCAGCGTGACCTTAGACCACGCCCACCCAGCGTGACCTTAGACCACGCCCACCCAGCGTGACCTTAGACCACGCCCACCCAGCGTGACCTTAGACCACGCCCACCCAGCGTGACCTTAGACCACGCCCACCCAGCGTGACCTTAGACCACGCCCACCCAGCGTGACCTTAGACCACGCCCACCCAGCGTGACCTTAGACCACGCCCACCCAGCGTGACCTTAGACCACGCCCACCCAGCGTGACCTTAGACCACGCCCACCCAGCGTGACCTTAGACCACGCCCACCCAGCGTGACCTTAGACCACGCCCACCCAGCGTGACCTTAGACCACGCCCACCCAGCGTGACCTTAGACCACGCCCACCCAGCGTGACCTTAGACCACGCCCACCCAGCGTGACCTTAGACCACGCCCACCCAGCGTGACCTTAGACCACGCCCACCCAGCGTGACCTTAGACGGGGAAATACTCTCACAACAAAAACTCAGGTGCTCTCACTTTTTATTTTGGTGCTGATTTGAAAAGATGTCAAATGTGTGACTTCCCTGTTCTTCCTCCCTCATGGGGGATTGTTGTGTTCTTTTATAACCTTGCCAAGATTGCCCGTCCATGGTTCTCACATCCGTGTCCACGGTCCTTGGAACAGAAATGCCTGCTGGAGAACCTCGTCATATCAAATCAACTTGAAATGTTTGCCGCTGATGCTACACATGGTGTAGCACAGAGAGGGTTTACCTTACGCTGCGGCCGTTCCCATGGGAAATAGACAGCAGTAAACAAGGACAGCCTATCAGCCGCCAAGGGAAGGTGACCGTCTGAGAGCATTCAGACCTTCAGACCCAGTTCCGGCAATAAAGATGAAAATAAGTCAAACGACCACAATTTCAAGCCAATTAGGCCTAACCTAATATGTGACTTCAGTGCTGTTTTAGTCCATTGTGATGACCACTTTTATTAAGTGACTTCAAAGGTTGGGTTGTGATCAGGTCATAGTAGTGCAATCAAACCCCAACGAGTGTAGCTGAAGGTTTTAACTCGGTACTTATTCAATCACCATAAGCTAAAAAAGTGGAAAGTTTTGCTCTCTCCAGGCTAACATGTTTTGACATGGTGCAGCCAGTCTAGTTCACAGCTCAACCCTCAATACAATTAGAAATTGTGTTTAATATAATAATTTAAAAAGCACTTGGAAGTACCATAGTCATTTTAAATCATAGTTCCTTCAATAACAAGAAAAATACAAAACAAGAAAAAAAAAAAGTCCTGGTGGAACAGTGTGACCAAACCTAGTGGACTGCATTGTCTTAACTTTGTATAACTTTACCATTCACCATAAGGGACACACACACACACACACACACACACCCATAAGAAGCAAGTCACGTTTTTTCTCTAAAACAGACACATGGATCCAGGACCGTGGTCGGGCGGATGAAGAATTAATTGCCTCTAAAGCAACTGCTCCCAGATGTTGTTGCTCCTAGGATCCAGGTGTGGGCTAAATTGCATATGCAGAATGTCTGTAAAATATTTAAAGTGGTATCTTTCACTTAAGGTGTGAAGTGCTTTTATTGCCTGGCACCGGCGGGCCGATGGCAGGAGGAGGAGGGGCCGCTCGGCCCTGTGGGGGGGGGCGCACAGCCTCACAGCCAGACTGAAGGGGGCAGTGTGGCGTGATGGATGCCCTGTGTGTGTGTGTGTGTTGGCTGAAGGGGATGGGGGGATGGGGTGGGGGTGACACACCTGTCCCCTCCAGGCTCCACCTTTAACACTGCATTATTTACAGGTGCTCAATGGATGGATGGAGACGCAAGCTGTTGCCTGCTTTAAATATGGAAGGTGTGTGTGTGTGTGTGTGTGTGTGTGTGTGTGTGCGTGTGTGTGCGTGTGTGTGTGTGTGCATGTGTGCGTGCGTGCACGCGTGCGTGTGTGTGCGTGCTTGTGGGTCTGTGTGTGTGTTTGTGTGTGTGTGTGTGTGTGTGTGGGAGGGTGGGAGCAATGTGCTTTGTTTTCCCATAGAAGTTGTTGAAATGGTTATGAAAGAATCTGAATAATAACATGAGTGCACATGGTCACATGGTCACATGGTCACATGGTCTGGGCAGAAGGTCACAGAACACTTAATCTCTGAAGCAGGCGAGTGTTTACCTTCACATCACCATAACACCAGGACCTGGTGGAATACACCAGAACACAGCCAGCAGTATCCTACTGGCTCCCTAAACATAAATAAACATTTCCAAACTCAAATAAGTAATATCAAACAGTTTATATTTGATATTATTGTGTGTAACATTAAATGATAACTACGCTTTTCAATCGTATCTATATCTATTATATTAGGGATATAGCGTTAAAAACACCTACAGTGTTTCACTGCTCAGCTCACATCCAAAAGCTCCTCTCTCTTAACCCTCTACCGAGGGAGGGGGGTGGGTGGAGGCAGCATGGGGGTCTGGGTGGAGGCAGCAGGGTGGGGGTGGGGGTCTGGGTGGAGGCAGCATGGGGGTCTGGGTGGAGGCAGCATGGTGGGGTCTGGGTGGAGGCAGCATGGGGGTCTGGGTGGAGGCAGCATGGTGGGGTCTGGGTGGAGGCAGCATGGTGGGGGTG
>CM051000.1:3070883-3083383 GCA_027704905.1 Muraenolepis orangiensis | reverse complement strand
AAGCTCCGTCCTTCTGAAAGACAACAACAATAAAAAGATTCAAACTGTAAGGCTGCCTCCGTCAGCGCAGGACAGGCTGGGAGAAGTCCAATGAATCCACTTTGAACAGAAGAGGCGGCGGAGGGAAGATGACTGTGATGAGACGTGTTGTCAGATCTGCTGTTTTTTGGCGCCGGTGAATTGTCATTTATTACATGTTGTGTGTCTGGGTGTTGATTCACAAGAGGGAGGGGGCGGAGACCGGAAGGGGCAAAGGTCACTTTGATCAACCCTGGGAGACGAGTGAGGACCTGCACCGAGCTGACGTTCCATTACCTGAGAGAAAAGGACTCAAGACAAAAGAGGAATCTGTGAGAGGCCTCGGGTTCTGAATCTGATTAACAGAAGGGTTCTGAATGGAGCCGCCCAGAGCTATTGTTGAGCAGCATGTCTCTTGATGGGACCCGCTTGACCTTTCAACCCCTGGTGTCGCGCGGGCCTGTCGCCATTTAACAGCTTCTTCAAATCAAATGTAGTTATTTTCCCCCTCGAAGGTCCAGGAGATGCATATATATATAACATATAGAATATTGTTCTGATTTAGGTAAAGCGAGCTTCATAGCAGTCTGAGGAACACTCCAGGAACCTTCAGGTCCTTCAGAAAGTGAAGCTGTGGTTGGAGGATCAAGATGGACACCAGAAGAAATGGAAAAGATACTGTGTTTATATAGAAGTGGATAAATATAAGTATCCAATTATGACGTTCTAAGTAATTCAGGGTGGTATGAACCACTTTGGTTTCCCTTGTTTCTTGTCTGTTATGCTAACTGCTGCATGCCAGCAAACGGCTGTACGAAGGTTTGTCCTGAACCCAAACTCCAGCGCTGCAGGATTCACAGGAACACGATTTGTGTAAAACCTTTGGTTATTTAAGAGATAAACATTTCATTAGTATTTGTGTTGCGTTGAGTCCGTGGTTGGAGCAACTGCTGTTGAACACCTTGTATAGAACCGATTTGGAGCCATCTGAAAACTGATTATATGTACGCAAAACTGATAAAGGTTGGTCAGACTTTGAGCCCTCGCTTTAAGAGAAAAGTTCTCTCTCAAATAAGAAGGAAATCCACAATGGGTTTAAACCATTGTTGATTTCCATCTTTGACCTGTAAGTTAAACCTTTATATGACAGCTAAATATCTCTTTAAACTTGAAACCCCCCCAAAAAAAGCACAGAGACATGTTCCTCCAACAATGAACTGACATGGACAGCAGCAATATGCTCCTACTCATGAACAAGATGTTCTTAATTAGGGAAATCTTCCCTGGCTGAGGTGTTTGCTTTGAGCGTAGTGTCACGCTTCAGACCGAGTCTCCGCTCCTCCGGGCGTCTCCGGTCCTCTGGGCGTCTCCGGTCCTCTGGGCGTCTCCGGTCCTCTGGGCTCTCTGCGGAGGCTGGCTGGCGTTATTGCGTGGGCTGAGCGGGCCGTCTGACACATCAGAGCATCACTTTATCATCGTTTGTCTGCCCTGTCTGATGCTGTAGTGTGGGCGGGACTCCTTAGGGAGATGGGGAAGGTTCCTGTAGGGGGGTTTATCAGAGGTCTGGTCGCACCCTGTCAGAGTGAAGCCTCTGTTTCCTTGTGAGGACGTACTGCCGTTTGGTTCTGGTCTTTTTGAGTGAAAGCAGCCCTCAAGACATAGAGTTGTCAGAATTGTTTTGTACAGTTAGATCACAGGTGTTGTTCCCAGTCGTCTGATTGGTCCTTATTGGAAGGCCCCGTCATTACACCTGGCCTGACTGATGGACAGATGGCTTTATTTCAGCCTTGTTGAAAAAAACTAACAGTAATCTGTGTATTATTCCCCCCTTATGATCCATATAAAAAATAACATGTTTTAGGCCCGGCTTGAATTTATTTATAAAACAAACTGAAGTATTCCATTTGTAACTTGTTTTTATAATCATCTTCTCTTTCTTTTCTTTTATTCTTCCACATGTTTGTAGTGTTGGTCGTATAAAAGCATGGCCTGAAGTATTACTTTGTTTTAAGTTGATTTGAGCAGACTAAGGCAGTTCCAACACAGTAAGCTATGGATGTGTTCCAGGAGCTGATGGCCGCTCTCCACCTAGCTCACTGTGCTAAACCAGGCTGTTAGCATTTATACACCAAGCTAACAACACAGTTCAGCTGTTGAATGGGTATCAATTAGGATAACTGAAACGAGTCATAGCTACCTGTGAGTGAATGATCTCACACACACACACACACACACACACACACACACACACACACACACACACACACGCAAACACTCACACACACACACACACACACACACGCACACACACGCAAACACTCACACACACACACACACACACACACACACACACACACACACACACACACACACACACGCACACACACGCAAACACACACACACACAAACGCACACACGCACACATGCACACAAACGCACAAACACACACACAGTCATACACATCAGTGCACTCTGGCATACACTGTATAAAATATTAATAGGGGAAATATAATTAGTATAATATTATATTCTGTCTCCCTCTTAGTTAACAACTAACCAGCTAGATATAGCTTTAGCTTATGAAATGCAACACATTTTGCTGACCAACGTGTGCTATTATGAAGCTAATGAGCTACACTGTGGTCCTTCTTCTATTTCTCACTATTCACTAGTTGAGGTTTCAGAGTATCAGAGGTCCAGGTCTTCAGCTTCAAACTCCTGGGGGTCGAACTCTGAACTCAATATATCCTATAATACATAATACATAATAATAATACATCACCATCAATGTATTTCGACTGCCCTGCACTGTAATCATAACTCCCTACCTCTACCTCTACCTATAGTTTACACATGTATTGATTACATACCTGTATGTGTACATAACTGTTGATGAAACTGCATACCCCTGCTCACTACCTGTTGAATACTTGTAAACCTACCTGTATATATATATACCTATAATTATGAACATATCTTATACATACCTTTAAAGTTATTAGTTAAGTTATTTTATACCTGTTGTTATACCTAGTAGACTGTCTTTACATCTTATTCAACCACTGTACATTATATATGACCATGCACTTTACTGTAACATGTACACTCTGGTTAGATGACTAATCATTTTCACTGTACTGAACTTGTGCTGTGAAATGACAATACATTTGAGCCTAATCTAATCTAACCTAATGTAATGTAATGTAATCCGGAGCCTGAGTGAAGGAGCACCGGTTAGGAAACAGAGAAGCAGAACAGCATCATGGGTTACCCTCGGCTCAGGGAGAAGTCCACAGCACAAAATTGATTAATATTTGCTTCCAAAATGACACCGTTTGATGCATGGGGCCCTCCAGATGCAAATGAACACTTTAAAAGAGACAAATTGCTTGAATGGGGGATAGTAAAGTTCAAGCAGCAGATTTGCATATTTATATTACAAGTTACTGATAATAAGCGAGGCCGGAGTAAGTAAATGCAATCCGTTTGTCAATGTGCTACATGGCAGAAGTAGACCTTATTAACTTCTCTCAGCTGACATGTTCAATTACTCACTACAATAGCCAAGCCCAAGACGCATTGTGCTGAGTTTTGACGGTATAAAACAATTTAGCTGAAGGCAGAGACATGATACAATTGATAATACATTCGGAATGCTTTTTTTTGTCGTCTCATGCTTATATTGTTTAAAACACATAAAAATGCACTACATTTGCATATAGCTATATATTTTGGGTAAGGTATCTTTATTTTGTTTTAATTAGGTCTGCAGTGTTCTGCTATGGGAGATCTTCCTGGTCCTGATGAGATGATGAGGTCCTGCTTGTTAAATGACAGGACCGAAGATGATCCCACATTGTTTGGCTAGCTGCTTGTCCATCTGCTATTTTAGCTGGTTGACTGGCTGTTTGTCTAGCTGGTTGACTAGCGCGATGTCTAGCTGGTTGGCTATTGGTTTGACTAGCTGGTTGGTTATTGGTTTGACTAGCTGGTTGGTTATTGGTTTGACTAGCTGGTTGGTTATTGGTTTGACTAGCTGGTTGGTTATTGGTTTGACTAGCTGGTTGGTTATTGGTTTGACTAGCTGGTTGGCTATTGGTTTGACTAGCTGGTTGGCTATTGGTTTGACTAGCTGGTTGGTTATTGGTTTGACTAGCTGGTTGGTTATTGGTTTGACTAGCTGGTTGGTTATTGGTTTGACTAGCTGGTTGGCTAGCTGTTTGGCTATCTGTTTGGCTAGCTGTTTGGCTATCTGTTTGGCTAGCTGATTGGCTATCTGTTTGGCTAGCTGGTTGGCTAGCTGTTTGGCTATCTGTTTGGCTAGCTGGTTGGCTAGCTGTTTGGCTAGCTGGTTGTCAGTCTCAACTCACTAACTCTTGCATTTTCTTCATTCTCACAGTTTCTTAGCAGTTGGGTTTGTCATTTACAAATGTTACTATTACTGAGTAGGACTACAATATAATAACTATTGCTGCAATGGTAGAAACAGTACAGTTATAATAGTATATATATATATATATATATATATATATATATATATATAGTAATAGTACATGTATTGATCCATTGACTTCATATAGCCTCCAGGACACAAAGTATTCTTTGTGAAAGATTCTGTTCCAGAAGGTTCCTACTTGGTAAAATGTGTTATTTGAATGCCACTGTTCTTAACACAGTGGTGTAATTGTTTTATGGGATGCGTTGGGTGGCATATGTGAGGTGCGAGGGGAGGACCATATGCTGCATGTGTTCTAGTGCATTAGAACCAGAGAAAGACCACAAACAACACAGCCTGTGTTATTTAATACGGGCCATATGCTAACCATACATACACGCCTTCTTCTCAGCGCTCAACTGAAAAATGAAATCAAATATCACCACTGAGGCAAAACCATTAAATGATTATGATTCAGACTAAAACATGAGGAAACCCAACCTTTGTGCAAACCCTCCAGACCTTTCTGTCTCCCCCTGACACTCAATATGTCATTCTTCCTCTTTCCCTTTCATCGCAATTAAGAATCCTGTTGAGCTTCTGAACTCATTCTTTATGGAGGCAGCTCCATGCCGAAGGTCCACCAGGGTCACCAGGCAGACCAATACACACACACACACACACACACACACACACACACACACACACACACACACACACACACACACACACACACACACACACACACACACACACACACACACACAGAGCCAGTTTTCAAATACTCATCCATCCCTGCCCGTATGTGGGAGGCCTTGTTGAGAGACTGCTAACATGTGATGTGTCCAGCAGCATTCAGCCTGCATTCAGCGTTTCATAAACATCAACAAACATAATCTAATAAGAATCATAATTTTGATAATGAATAGCACATAAAATGTCCGCCAGTGGACAGTGGAGTCAAATTTGATTACTGAAACAGTTGTGTTTGCTTAAGAGGCCTTGTGGTTTGGCACAGACATAAATCTCACTTTAACAAGAAGAGACAGCAGACAATTTGTAAGATTTGTGTTTTTTTCTCTCAAATATGAACCGAAGAACAGAAATATCTTTCAAACACTGCATCGAATCACGGTGGAGAATGGATTTAGGAGCTTGTCGTGGCGGGTTAGTGCTGATAAGTAGCCCATGTTAATTCCCCTGAAACATGAGCATTCCCATAGTGTTCAAAGAGGGCTTTAGGGACGAGGAGGTAGACGTCCTATGGGCCATAATAAGGAATGCCTCAATTGCATTAGTATAGTTACTCAAAATAATTTGATTAGAGGTAAAAACCAAAGTAAATCATATAATAAAGAAATGGATAGAGAGGGAACAGCCGCTCATTGAGTCTGTTCTGTGGCCTCAGACCCACTGGACACAACAGAGCGTTTATGCTAGAATTAGATAAAGAAAAAAGGAAAACGCATGAGAAAGTCTGTGTAGAATATATAGACACACACACACACACACACACACACACACACACACACACACACACACACACACACACAGGTTCAGACGTGCCATGGGCCCGCCTGCATGTCATGTGGGCAGTAATCTGATAATATCAATCATAATTGTGTTCCATCCGTGTGTGGGGGTCAGGGAGGAAGCAAGGCCCGGTTTGACCTCCATTAACAGACATAAGAGCTGGGGGGCCCTCCACTGATACCAAGGGACCCCTGCTCATCGATTGGCTATACAGTTCCACTGTCACCGCTTTAATGGCTGCCCTGGATCAATAGCGGACGGAGCCCCCAGTGACGTGGCCCCCAGTGACAGGGCCCCCAGTGACGGAGCCCCAAGTGACGGGGCCCCCAGTGACGGGGCCCCCAGAGACGGGGCCCCCAGTGACGGAGCCCCCAGTAACGGGGCCCCCAGTGACGGAGCCCCCAGTGACGGGGCCCCCAGTGACGGAGCCCCCAGTGACGGAGCCCCCAGTGACGTGGCCCCCAGAGACGGAGCCCCCAGTGATGGGGCCCCCAGTGGCAGGGCCCCCAGAGCCCCCCCCACCCAGGGGTCTGGGTGGTGGACCTGGGCCCCCACCCTTAACCCCGACCCCTCCAGACCAATGGAGGCCTGAGGGACCTCCCTCCAGACCAATGGAGGCCTGAGGGACCTCCCTCCAGACCAATGGAGGCCTGAGGGACCTCCCTCCAGGCCAATGGAGGCCTGAGGGACCTCCCTCCAGACCAATGGAGGCCTGAGGGACCTCCCTCCTGACCAATGAAGGCCTGAGGGACCTCCCTCCTGACCAATGAAGGCCTGAGGGACCTCCCTCCTGACCAATGAAGGCCTGAGGGACCTCCCTCCAGTTGGGGTCACCATAGAATTTGTGGGATAGTAACAACAAATTTGAAATAATCTAATTGAGTCATTTAAACCTTAATTCTATATGATTAACGTTAATAACGTAATGTGAAATACAAGGAGGTACCACATTATTATCTATGGTTAATGTTATTAACGCTAATAACATGTGAAATACAAGGAGGTACCACATTATTATCTATGGTTAATGTTATTAAAGTTAATGACATGTGAAATACAAGGAGGTACCACATTATTATCTACTGTGTACATACATCTACTGATGCCTAGTCTGGACACATCTTCAGTGATGTTCCTGGAATCATAGGACGTTTCGGGTCTCGCAACATCATACGCCCTCCTCCAGGTGACCCAGCCGGGGCTGATCAGACCCCAGCTTGTGTCCAGATGGCTAGCTAGCTACCATGACTCCATGGCTCCCCTCTTTTGAGCCACAGCCATCTTGAGGCCCTCTCTGCCGCATCGGTGGTACTGCGGATGGCTCTCCTCTTTCTCACTCCCTCGATGCCTAAACTGCTGAAGGCTCTGACCAAGGAACGGGCTGCGAATCCTCTGCATCCAACTTCCACCGGGAAACACCTTGCTCTCCAACCAGCCTGCTGACAGTCGCTGACCAGTCCTGCGTACTTGGAGAGCTTCCTTTCAAAGGCTTCTTCCAAGCGATCTTCCCACGGGACTGTCAGCTCCAGCAGCACAGCTTGCTTGGTGGACTCAGACACAAGAACAATGTCTGGTCGCAGGGCGGTGACTGCAATACGGCTGCAATATCTATGGTCAATGTTATTAAAGTTAATAACATGTGAAATACAAGGAGGTACCACATTATTATCTATGGTTAATGTGGGAAGAAAGTTAAAGTTCATTTAAAAACACGCCATGAAAAAAAAACATTTTCTGAAAGGTCAAAGACACAGAGCCTGCAGCCAGTTGAGAGGAGAGCTGCAGGTCGGCCTCAGGGCAGAAGATGGGAGCATCTGAGTGGTAACTCACAGGAAGTAGTCTACTCTCACATCCTGGGGGTGGGAGAGAGATGAAGCACATGTGTAATTAATGGAGATGGGGGTCAGTGGACAACAGGGGCCAGCCCTGCCGAGTGGAACGCATCTGTTGTCTTTGGCCCCTCCCTGCTGATTGGAGCCTAGCTGTGTTCTACAGAAGGGGAGAGAGGTGTGCGGATCAGGGCTTTGATGTGAACACAATCTCCCTCCAGAACGCTCTGCTGCTCTCGGGTCGCCAGCAGTTCAGCCGCTAGACAACAGTTAGCCGGTTCCTCGAAGCATTTAGCATGTGGAGCCGGAGTCCCAGGCTCTCGCTGGCTAATTAGAAGCCAGCGGTTTGACGTTTCCTTTAGGACGTGTTCTGCCTCGCTGCGCACGCAACAACCTGTTACACACTGTTACACAAACTGAATAATCAGCTAATAATAAGCCCAACCAAAAACAAACAGGAACAGTCATCGGAAAATAAAAGACACATTATTAGCTTCACACAGAAGTTCAGTCCAAATAGACCCGTCTCCAATGGTGAGAGATAAGAGAGAGAGAGAGAGACGTGTGTAAGCCTTCCTGCCCCTGGTGCTCCTCTGTGGGGCCGTGTGTCCCCTAATGGAGCTTCCTCTGGGCTCAGATGGAACAGGGAGATCCGCCACCCGGAGCAATAGAGGGTCACCCCCTACTGCCATCCTACACACACACACACGCACACGCACACGCACACGCACACACGCACACACGCCACACACACACACAAACACTTTAATTATCATATTATCATAATATCACAGCATCGATCCTAGCTGATCAAACCAGTGGTGATGATCGTGGACCTCACGTTACAACTACACAGCAGCCGAGACGCAGAGATCGGCGGGTCGGTGAGCGGTGGAGCGGGGGAGCGGAGCAGATGCAGTAGTCTGTAGTACCGTCAGAAGCCACTGTGAGGCGCTGTGGTCCAGATCGACGATGGGTCTAATAACTTGAACAAGTTCAGAGCAACTACATGCGAACAAGGTGGGTTAAAACATGTTGGACCACACACACACGCGCACACGCACACACACGCACACACACACACACACGCGCGCATGCACACACACACGCGCGCGCACGCACACACACACACATACATGCGCGCACACACGCACACCCACACACATACATGCGCGCACACACGCACATACATGCGCGCACACACACGCACACACACGGTGTGTGGGTGTAATAGTGTGTGTAATAATAGTAATGCAAATGGCTGAATTTTGTTTTAGTCTTCAGTTGAACGAAGTCACAGGTTCGATCCTCCCTGAGTCCTTCCTGTCAACACACTTATTAATGATAATACAATTATAATTATAATACTAACTAAAACAACAACAATAATAATAACAACAACAATAATAATAATAATAACAATAATAATAATTGTAACGATGTAACGTGTAATGGTGTAACGGTGTAACGTGTAACGGTGTAACGGGCTATCGTGTAACAGTGTAACGGTGTAACGATGTAAAGTGTAATGGTGTAACGGTGTAACGTGTAACGGTGTAACGTGTAACGGTGTAACGTGTAATGGTGTAACGTGTAACGGTGTAACGGGCTATCGTGTAACGGTGTAACGGTGTAACGTGTAACGGTGTAACGTGTAACGGTGTAACGTGTAACGTGTAACGGGCTATCGTGTAACGTGTAACGGTGTAATGTGTAACGGTGTAACGGTGTAACGTGTAACGGTGTAACGGTGTAATGGTGTAACGTGTAACGTGTAACGGTGTAACGGTGTAAAGTGTAACGTGTAACGTGTAACGGTGTAACGTGTAACGGCGTAACGGGCTATCGTGTAACGGTGTAACGATGTAAAGTGTAACGGTGTAACGGTGTAACGGTGTAACGTGTAACGGGCTATCGTGTAACGGTGTAACGGTGTAACGATGTAAAGTGTAACGGTGTAACGGTGTAACGTGTAACGGTGTAACGGTGTAACGTGTAACGTGTAACGGTGTAACGGGCTATCGTGTAACGGTGTAACGGTGTAACGATGTAAAGTGTAATGGTGTAACGGTGTAACGTGTAACGGTGTAACGGTGTAACGTGTAATGGTGTAACGGTGTAACGTGTAACGGTGTAACGGTGTAACGTGTAATGGTGTAACGTGTAACGGTGTAACGGGCTATCGTGTAACGGTGTAATGGTGTAACGTGTAACGGTGTAACGGGCTAACGTGTAACGGGCTAACGTGTAACGGTGTAATGTGTAATGTGTAACGGTGTAACGGTGTAACGTGTAACGTGTAACGGTGTAACGTGTAACGGTGTAACAGTGTAACGTGTAACGGGCTATCGTGTAACGTGTAACGTGTAACGGTGTAACGTGTAACGGTGTAACGGTGTAATGGTGTAACGGTGTAACGGGCTATCGTGTAATGTATATCGGTGTAACAGTGTATCGGTGTAACAGTGTAACGGTGTAACGGTGTATCGGTGTATCGGTGTAACAGTGTATCGGTGTAACAGTGTATCGGTGTAACAGTGTAACGGTGTAACCTGTTACGGTGTATCGGTGTAACAGTGTATCGGTGTAACAGTGTAACGGTGTAACCTGTTACGGTGTATCGGTGTAACAGTGTATCGGTGTAACAGTGTAACGGTGTAACGGTGTAACGGTGTAACAGTGTATCGGTGTAACAGTGTATCGGTGTAACGGTGTATCGGTGTAACAGTGTATCGGTGTAACAGTGTATCGGTGTAACGGTGTAACGGTGTATCGGTGTAACAGTGTATCGGTGTAACAGTGTATCGGTGTAACGGTGTAACGGTGTATCGGTGTAACAGTGTATTGGTGTAACAGTGTATCGGTGTAATGGTGTAACCTGTTACGGTGTATCGGTGTAACAGTGTATCGGTGTAACAGTGTAACGGTGTAACGGTGTAACAGTGTATCGGTGTAACAGTGTATCGGTGTAACGGTGTAACAGTGTATCGGTGTAACGGTGTAACAGTGAAACGGTGTATCGGTGTAACGGTGTAACAGTGTGTCGGTGTAACGGTGTAACAGTGTATCGGTGTAATAGTGTAACCTGTTATGGTGTATCAGTGTAACAGTGTAATGGTGTATCGGTGTAACGGTGTAATGTGTTACGGTGTATCGGTGTAACGTGTTACGGTGTAACCTGTTACGGTGTAACAGTGTAACGGTGTAACGGTGTAATGTGTTACGGTGTATCGGTGTAATGTGTTACGGTGTATCGGTGTAACGTGTTACGGTGTAACCTGTTACGGTGTATCAGTGTAACAGTGTAACGGTGTAACGTGTTATGGTGTATCGGTGTAACGTGTTACGGTGTATCGGTGTAACGTGTTACGGTGTATCGGTGTAACGTGTTACGGTGTAACCTGTTACGGTGTATCAGTGTAACAGTGTAACGGTGTATCAGTGTAACAGTGTAACGGTGTAACGTGTTACGGTGTATCAGTGTAACGTGTTACGGTGTATCGGTGTAACAGTGTAACGGTGTAACGTGTTATGGTGTATCGGTGTAACGTGTTACGGTGTATCGGTGTAATGGTGTAATAGTGCTGATCCGTTCTGAAAGAATGCTTCACCTCTCCAGTCATGAGCGCTGTGGGCGTGGTCCTGGAGGAGCCGCGTGGCGTGGTTTGTGGGCGTGGTCCTGGAGGAGCCGTATGGCGTGGTTTGTGGGCGTGGTCCTGGAGGAGCCGCGTGGCGTGGTTTGTGGGCGTGGTCCTGGAGGAGCCGCGTGGCGTGGTTTGTGGGCGTGGTCCTGGAGGAGCCGCGTGGCGTGGTTTGTGGGCGTGGTCCTGGAGGAGCCGCGTGGCGTGGTTTGTGGGCGTGGTCCTGGAGGAGCCCCGTGGCGTGGTTTGTGGGCGTGGTCCTGGAGGAGCCGCGTGGTTTGTGGGCGTGGTCCTGGAGGAGCCGCATGGCGTGGTTTGTGGGCGTGGTCCTGGAGGAGCCGTGTGGCGTGGTTTGTGGGCGTGGTCCTGGAGGAGCCGCGTGGCGTGGTTTGTGGGCGTGGTCCTGGAGGAGCCGCGTGGCGTGGTTTGTGGGCGTGGTCCTGGAGGAGCCGCGTGGCGTGGTTTGTGGGCGTGGTCCTGGAGGAGCCGCGTGGCGTGGTTTGTGGCCGTGGTCCTGGAGGAGCCGCGTGGCGTGGTTTGTGGGCGTGGTCCTGGAGGAGCCGCGTGGCGTGGTTTGTGGGCGTGGTCCTGGAGGAGCCGCGTGGCGTGGTTTGTGGGCGTGGTCCTGGAGGAGCCCCGTGGCGTGGTTTGTGGGCGTGGTCCTGGAGGAGCCGCGTGGCGTGGTTTGTGGGCGTGGTCCTGGAGGAGCCGCGTGGCGTGGTTTGTGGGCGTGGTCCTGGAGGAGCCGCGTGGCGTGGTTTGTGGGCGTGGTCCTGGAGGAGCCGCGTGGCGTGGTTCTAACAGCATCGTTGACCCTCAGCTCCTCTCAGGGTCTGGAGCTGCACACTGCTGCACGGCGTCCCTTGGAAGGCTGATCTCACTTTATTACCATTGATTCCCTTTTTATGTATTTTGTCACAGCTAACGCCATCAATCAAAGTGGCATCAATTAACCGGCCCTGTAAAACTTTAACAAATGATTGTGTTTTCTCCTCTCCCCTCTGAACGACCCACAGATCTGTTGGGCTCCTCCTCCCGTGAGTC
>CM051000.1:3055883-3060883 GCA_027704905.1 Muraenolepis orangiensis | reverse complement strand
ACAAAGAAAAAGCCGCCTTTTTGACAACGTTAAGCCTGGCAGCTGCTTGGAGGCAACTGAAGGGTTTTTATCAGTTCTTCAGAAGTAGGATCATGGTGCGCCCAAAGCTTTTCCAAGGGTGGGCAAAGTCAGAGGAGTGCAGTACAGTAGTGGTGTAGGACTCACTGGGTCTTAACGCACGGCTCTCCTGTCCCATCGCAGGCGTTGTGGTTCACTTGTCTGCACTGCATGGTGCACTGCACTGTATGGTGCACTTCACTGCATGGCGCACTGCACTGTATGGCACACTCCATGGCGCACTCCACTGCATGGCGCACTCCACTGCATGGCGCACTGCCCTGCATGGCGCACTCCACTGCATGGCGCACTGCACTACATGGCGCACTCCACTGCATGGCGCACTGCACTGCATGGTGCACTCCACTGCATGGCGCACTGCACTGCATGGTGCACTGCACTGCATGGCGCACTGCACTGCATGGTGCACTGCACTGCATGGTGCACTGCACTGCATGGCGCACTCCACTGCATGGTGCACTGCACTGCATGGTGCACTCCACTCAAGTTCACGCATCCCTGGGGGGCTCCCGTATTGAGGGTCAGTGGCTCTGAGGTGGTGCTGCCCATCCTCACCACCTGGCGGCGGTCCGACAGGAGGTCCAGTATCCAGCTGCACGTGGATGGGGGCACGCCTAGACCTCTAAGCTTGGTGTCGAGCTTGGCAGGAACTATCGTGTTGAACGCTGAGCTGTAGTCCACAAACAGCATTCACACATAACAGTTATTTTCCTCCAGGTGGGAAAGGGCAGTGTGGAGAGCCATGGCAATTGTGTCGTCCGTGGATCTGTTTTGACGATATGCTAATTGCCATGGGTCCAGCGTGGCAGGTGACACGGAGCAAATAAAGTCCTTGACCAACTTCTCGAAGCATTTGCTGACAATCGAGGTGAGGGCAACAGGTCTATAGTCGTTCAGGCATGTTACCTTGGGGTTGTTTAGGACCACCACTGCATGGTGCACTGCGTTCTGTTGACCTTGTGATATGAGGGAAGGTTGAACAGTCATGGCGTATAAATGAAGTACTCTTTTGTTCACTGATCGGCGACTGAAATCTCAATAATTTGGAAGGTTCATGAGTAACCATTCCCTGTGAGCTTGTGTGTATTGTTTGTAATAAAGTGCATAGATATGGGCAGGCCCAGGTTAAGGACGTCTTGATGTGGAGTTCCATGTAGTAGTAGGTGTAATAACAGAGAGGTGGGGTTCCATGTAGTAGTTGGTGTAATAACAGAGAGGTGGGGTTCCATGTAGTAGTAGGTGTAATAACAGAGAGGTGGGGTTCCATGTAGTAGTTGGTGTACTAACAGAGAGGTGGGGTTCCATGTAGTAGTAGGTGTAATAACAGAGAGGTGGGGTTCCATGTAGTAGTTGGTGTACTAACAGAGAGGTGGGGTTCCATGTAGTAGTAGGTGTACTAACAGAGAGGTGGGGTTCCATGTAGTAGTAGGTGTACTAACAGAGAGGTGGGGTTCCAGGTAACTGAAGGTATCAGAGGGAAGCTATCTATGACCTTGCTCTCCTCCACCAGCACCTGGCCTTCCACCCTCACCGCAGGACAGCTCTCAGCCGCCTGATGTATGAACTGCTGCTTGTTTTTCCGGCGTGTATAAATTAAAAGGATGGCACCTTGTTGACACTTGGGATGATGAAATAAGAGGCACTTTAGGTAATTCCTCTGGTAAAGCAGTCAGACCTTTGTGGCAGGAGGGGGGATGATCGAATCAGAAGCTCTAGTGCAGGTCGCTGTCAGGATCATCCGTCTCGGTGGTCCATTAGCTGGGAGCGGCGGGGAGCCCCTTCTGTCCCAGGTGGGAACATCCTCCTGAGACAGGAGGGGTACAGCTTGTAACCTATGATAATATATATAGAGACATAGGGTACCCTATGTCTCTATACTATTATCATAGGTTACAGCTTGTAACCTATGATAATAGGTATAGAGACATAGGGTACCCTTGTCTTTGCCCAAGAGGACATGGGGCACAAATGCATTGGGAGTTTGTAGGTCTGTTCAACTACCAGGCCTCTGCTCCTGCCTTCTGCTGCTCAGCATCTAAACACAAACCAGAGACTGACATTAATTTCTTCCTTCAGCCCGCTGCATTAGATTGTTAGCAGCGTGTCTGACCTTATTAAAGTCAATACTCAGCATGTGATGAAGTTAGCACATGCGCTTAATAGCATAACCCTGACTGTTCTTTTATAGATCAACATTGCTTATGAAAGCAACACAATGTTCAGGAAAAGACTTAACAACATTAGCTGGAGAATGTTTAGGTAGTTGGCCAGTGTACTTACATCACATATCATACTGTATATGAGGGATATAATATGACATGGTCTTGGCTATTGTTTATTAAAGTAAACTATGTTAAGATTACATTTCATTACATTACAGTCCTTAGATTGTCACAAGGTTACAATCAACTCAACAAGTTCCCCTGCTTCCATTGGTAGAGACCAGGTGGTCCGGATGGGGGATGGAGGGTCATGTTCGTTAGGACAGGAAGGGTGTTTAACAGTAGAAAAAATGATGATGTTTCATCAAGGCGATAAATAAATGAATAAATATCTAGGGAGGAAGCAGAATGACAAACAGCAGCACTCTGAACAGCCCATTAGAAGCTGACAGCTCCTGCAAGGGAAGCAGGAGAACCCCTGGCCTGTAACTCTGTCTCATTAGCACCCCGGACGCCACTTCCTCCTCCGGCTCCTCATTCATCTGCCGCTGTTCACCGTGTCAACGCTCCTTGTTTTATTGCTAACTAACTTGCACGCTCTGTCTGATTTATGGAGGCGACCCAGTGCCTACAAATCAAGGAATATTTCCATTGATTTTCTCAAAATGTCTGATTTGCTCTGAGTTCTTCACTCCTGGTTGGCCGCTATTTACCCATCCTGTGACCAGAGAACAATATCTCTATCCAAACCTTTTAAAAACATTTGCTAGCCAAACTCCTACTTACATTTAGACTGTAAAGTTATAAACATATCAATTCTGCAAAGCGGCAGCTTCCCTATAAGCTTCCCTTTCCATGCAATTTCAAATCATCAATAAATCATTCATTTGATTTATGAATATAATCGTTTACACCTCAGTTTTTACTGACACAAGTGGACTTCCTGGCACAAGGTGTGCCGGATCATTCTAGACTGCATTTAGGGCAAGGAGAGCGGGGGGGGGGGGGGGGGGGGGGGGAATCAAATGCAGTCACATCTGTTTAGCTTCACCGATCGGGCTGCACCTACACGTCCGGCAGGAAGAAAACAAGAGAGAGAGAGAGAGAGAGAGAGAGAGAGAGAGAGAGAGAGAGAGAGAGAGAGAGAGAGAGAGAGAGAGAGAGAGAGAGAGAGAGAGAGAGAGAGAGAGAGAGAGAGACATTTTCTAGCCATCGGCATCTTTGGTATCAGAAATCGTGGAGACGATCGGTGTGTGTGTGAGTGTGTGTGTGTGTGTGCGTGTGTGTGTGTGTGTGTGTGTGTGTGTGTGCGCGCGCGTGTGTGTGTGTGTGTGTGTGTGTGTGTGTGTGTGTGTGTGTGTGTGTGTGTGTGTGTGTGTGTGTGTGTGTGTGTGTGTGTGTGTGTGTGTGTGTGTGTGTGTGTGTGTGTGTGTGTGTGTGTGTGTGTGATATGACTCTGCGATGACAAGCACTGATTTCAATTAGCCTGGACAGGGATGCAACGAGCCCAGAGGGCTTCTCACCTAACTCACACATTACCGTCAATGTCATAGGACTGGTCGAACAAGAGAGAGAGAGAGAGAGAGAGAGAGAGAGAGAGAGAGAGAGAGAGAGAGAGAGAGAGAGAGAGAGAGAGAGAGAGAGAGAGAGAGAGAGAGAGAAACACGGGCCAAGTGTGTAAAACAATGCCCTTGGGGATAAAGCCTGATCTAAAATCTAAAATGGGAATTATTATTATTATAAGTTAAAAGACAATTTTGACGATTTTCAGCAAGCTTTGTATCATTTAAGTTCAAGGTGGGGAGTATATGATCACCTGCCACCTTACAGGTAAGATAAAGAGGTTTTTCACTGTATCCTTAATGCAGTTAGATAGAGATATGGTTTATAAGGTTATTTTCATCACAGATATATAGTGTTGGCAAATGATGCCGATTTCAGTACGTAATATCGTTTTTTCATTGAGATACAATTTTATATCACAAAAATACATTAATATAAAAGATAATCTTACATTCTGAGAGTAACGATTGATGTTCTTTACATTCAGTTTCACATTGATTCTAATAATCCTAATTCAGCTTTAAGTTACAAGAGGCTCCGACCTCCTACGTGTAATTAGCTCAAAACATTCATCAGCACAATCAACTCCTCCAACAGGAAGCTGCTTTGGCGGATAAAAAACACTTTTTGATTAAATGCAGGAAGTCCATCATAAACGTACAGAATGCATTTATGATTGACTTCCTGTTTGGTCTGTCCCACATCCTTTACCACCGCATCCGCTCCATTTTAATGTTATTTTTCCACTTTTTTAAAGTCCTTTCAAATATTGACTGAGCTTGTTTTAATAACTGCATGCCCAGCCCCCCCCCAGATCTCTCTGGCTCGGCTCTCACCGCCAAACCTCAGATCAGCGATTGCATTTGATTACCAAACCTAAACATCCACCAGCTTTATCCTTCACTGAACACCCGCAGCCTCTGGTTGTAACCTCAGGTTCCTGAAGGTTCCCTCTCCCCTCTACCCCTAACCAGGAGGTTCTCTATCCCCTCTACCCCTAACCTGGAGGTTCCCTATCCCCTCTACCCCTAACCTGGAGGTTCCCTATCCCCTCTACCCCTAACCTGGAGGTTCCGTAACCCCTCTACCCCTAACCTGGAGGTTACCTATCCCCTCTACCCCTAACCTGGAGGTTACCTATCCCCTCTACCCCTAACCTGGAGGTTACCTATCCCCTCTACCCCTAACCTGGAGGTT
>CM051000.1:3028383-3050883 GCA_027704905.1 Muraenolepis orangiensis | reverse complement strand
AGCGTGATCAAAACAATCCTGCAGTGTAGAGTCTGATTGGTCCGACCAGCATTGGACCTCCCTCACAGCGATCGGTTGCTGCTTCAGTCTCTGCCTATAGGCGGGGAGTAGCTGGATAGAGCGGTGGTCTGATTTGCCGAACGGTTGGCGGAGGAGGGCCTTGTAGCCATCGCGGAAGGGAGTGTAGCAGTGGTCGAGGATCCGCTCGCCCCGTGTGTTGCTCGTTATGTGTTGGTAGAACTTCGGGAGAACCTTCTTCAGGTTCACCTTGTTGAAGTCCCCCCTGCCACGATGAGAGCAGCCTCGGGGTGTGCCGACTCCTGTTCGCTGATAGCCCCATACAGTTCCTTCAGCGCTGTGTCCGTGTTGGCTTGTGGGGGAATGTAAACAGCGGTCACGGTTACCGCTGTAAACTCCCGAGGTAGCCAGTGTGGACGGCACATAAGCATCAGGTACTCCAGGTCCGGGGAACAGAAAGACTTGAGGGGATGTACATGACTTTGGTTGCACCAAGATCTGTTTATCATGAGACATACCCCCCCTCCGCGATCTTTACCGGAGAGAGCCTTTGTTCTGTCCGCCCGGTGTACGGAAAAGCCCGTCGGCTCGATAGCTGCGTCGGTTACCCCCTCCGACATCCATGTCTCCGTAAGGCAGATGATACAGTTGTCCTTAGTTTCCCGGTGGAATTGAATACGAGCCTGTAGTTCGCTTAACTTATTGTCCAGAGACTGTACATTAGCCAGTAGAATGGTGGGTAGTGGGGGGCGATCGGATCGACATCTCAGCCTGACTAGCACACCGGCTCGCTTCCCTCGCTTCCTCCGGCGACGCTTGCGTGTAATCGTGCCCAAGATGGTCGGAGATAATCCAGCTGTGACTTCGGGCGGGACGTCCGAGTCGAAAGAATGAAAAAACTCCGGTAGGCGGCGAGCGACTGTCGATCTAATCTCCCGAAGTGTGCAAAAGTTATAAGTGAACTTGCTGCTAACTTCCTGAACTAAAATAGTTGCGATAAAAATAATAAATAACAAAAAACTGCGTCGTCGTGCGGGAGCTCGCGACACGGCAGCCATCTCGTACGGCGCCATACTCCCATACTCCTCTCAGGCATGTTACCTTGGGTTGTTTAGGGACAGGCACGATGGTGGACATCTTGAAGACCGCGGGAACAACAGCCTAGGACAGGGAGAGGTTGAAGATGTCTGCAAAGACTCCTGCCAACTGGTCTGCGCATGCTCTGAGGACGCGGCCCGGGATGTCGTCCGGGCCTGCCGCCTTACAGATGTTCAACCGCTTAAAGGTGCAGCGCACATCCGTCTCCGAGATGTTCAGCAGGCTGGTCTCCTCAGGCGGCACTGGCTTCGGCGGGCTGCTGTTCACGTCGAACCGAGCAAAAAAAGTATTTAGCTCTCCTGGGAGGGAGGTAGAGGAGTTCTCTACACAACTGGTTCTCCCTCTGAAGTTCGTTATCGTCTGCAGCCCCTGCCACATACCCCTCGCATCGTGGCTCTTGAATTTCTCCTCAACTCTGTCCTTATACTCCCGCTTGGCAGTGACGATGGTCTTACGGAGGTCGTAACGGGCTCTCGTATATTCCTCCATATTCCCGGAGCCAAAGGCGGCGTTACGCGCGTGTAGGGCAGCTTGAACATCACCGGTTTCTGGTTGGGATATATCCAAACCGACTTGGTCAGAACAACATCATCTATGCACTTCTTGATGAACCCGGTGACCGAGGACGCGTACTCGTTGATGTTATTGTCCGAGCCAACGCGGAACATGTCCCAGTCATCGGTTGCTGCTTCAGTCTCTGCCTATAGGCGTGGAGTAGCTGGATAGAGCGGTGGTCTGATTTGCCGAACGGTGGGCGGAGGAGGGCCTTGTAGCCATCACGGAAGGGAGTGTAGCAGTGGTCTAGGATCCGCTCACCCCGTGTGTTGCTCGTTATGTGTTGGTAGAATTTCGGGAGAACATTCTTCAGGTTAGCCTTGTTGAAGTCCCCCGCCACGATGAGAGCAGCCTCGGGGTGTGCGGACTCCAGTTCGCTGATAGCCCCGTACAGTTCCTTCAGCGCTGTGTCCGTGTTGGCTTGTGGGGGAATATAAACAGCGGTCACGGTTACCACTGTAAACTCCCGAGGTAGCCAGTATGGACGACACATAAGCCTCAGGTACTCCAGGTCCGGGGAACAGAAAGACTTGAGGGGATGTACATGACTTTGGTTGCACCAAGATCTGTTTATCATGAGACATACCCCCCCTCCGCGATCTTTACCGGAGAGAGCCTTTGTTCTGTCCGCCCGGTGGACGGAATATCCCGTCGGCTCGATAGCTGCTTCGGTAACCCCCTCCGACATCCATGTGTCCGTAAGGCAGATGATTCAATTGTCCTTAGTTTCCCGGTGGAATTGAATACGAGCCTGTAGCTCGCTTAACTTATTGTCCAGAGACTGTACATTAGCCAGTAGAATGGTGGGTAGTGGGGGGCGATCGGATCGACATCTCAGCCTGACTAGCACACCGGCTCGCTTCCCGCTTCCTCCGGCGACGCTTGTAATCGTGCCCAAGATGGTCGGAGATAATCCAGCTGTGACTTCGGGCGGGACGTCCGAGTCGAAAGAGTGGGGAGGTGGGGAGTGGGGGGTGGGGTGTGTGTGTGTGTGTGTGTGTGTGTGTGTGTGTGTGTGTGTGTGTGTGTGTGTGTGTGTGTGTGTGTGTGTGTGTGTGTGTGTGTCTTTCTAAATGTGTGTTTCCATATCAGTGTATGTTTGTTTGCATGGGTAGGCATATCTGATTACAAGGTCAGACTAGGTATTCCAAAATAAAGTAACTATATAAAGCTATAATAAGTATATTATTGTGTTTATGAATGAATAGTAATGGTAGTAGTTAGTTTAGTCATGAGGGAAATGTTTCAGACCAGGCTTCATCTGCTTTATGGCAAGATTTACCATGGGTCCATCCGTCCTTCCTCTCCCCGGCGGCCCCCTGGTGTGAAGGCTCTGTGGCCAAAGTGCTCCATTATTGATAGAGCGTTTGATGAGAGCCTCACAGCTCCGGAACGGGCGCTCCATTGTGATTAAACACCACTTAAAGCCCCAGTCACAACACAGGCTGGACACGCTTCCTGGACATCCGGGCTGGGGACAGAACAGGGGAGGGGTGGGGCGGTGGTGGTGGTGGTGGTGGGGGTGGAGGTGGCGGTGGTGGTGGCGGTGGTGGAGGTGGTGGAGTTGGAGGTGGTGGTGGTGGAGGTGGTGGAGGTGGTGGTGGTGGTGGTGGAGGTGGAGGTGGTGGTAGTGGGGGTGATGGTGGTGGTGGTGGCGGTGGTGGAGGTGGTGGCGGTGGTGGTGGTGATTGTGTAGTGGTGGTGGTGGTGGGGGTGGGGGTGTTGGGGGGGGTGTAGGTGGTGGTGGGGGTGGTGGTGGTGGAGTTGGTGATGGTGGTGGAGGTGGTGGTGGTGGTCGTGGTGGTGGAGGTGGTGGTGGTGGTGGTGGTGGTGGTGGTGGTGGTGGTCATGGAGGTGGTGGAGGTGGTGGTGGTGGTGGTGATGGTGGTGGTGGAGTTGGTGGTGGTGGTGGTGGTGGTGGTGGTCGTGGAGGTGGTGGTGGTGGTGGTGGTGGTGATGGTGGTCGTGGAGGTGGTGGTGGTGGTGGTGGTGGTGATGGTGGTGGTGGTGGTGGTGTAGTGGTGGTGGTGGTGGTGGTCGTGGAGGTGGTGGTGGTGGTGGAGGTGGTGGGGGTGGTGGGGGTGGTGGTGTAGTGGTGGTGGTGGTGGTGGGGGTGTTTTCAGGATGGGATATGAATGCCTGGTGTAATAGCTTATGCTAACACATGACGAGGGACTTTAGCCAAACAGGAAGAGAACAGGTAGCGCTAGGAGCCGGAGACAAAGGGTTAGAGAGTCTTGGTTAGAGAGTCAGGGTTAGAGAGTCAGGGTTTGAGCGTCACCCCTCATACAGTCAGGGTTAGAGAGTCAGGGTTAGAGAGTCACCCCTCTTACAGTCAGGGATGGAGAGTCACCCCTCTTACAGTCAGGGTTAGAGAGTCAGGGTTAGAGAGTCACCCCTCTTACAGTCAGGGTTAGAGAGTCACCCTTCTTACAGTCTGGGTTAGAGAGTCAGGGTTAGAGCGTCACCCCTCTTACAGTCAGGGTTTGAGAGTCACCCCTCTTACAGTCAGGGTTAGAGAGTCACCCCTGTTACAGTCAGGGTTAGGGTTAGAGAGTCAGGGATAGAGAGTCACCCCTCTTACAGTCTGGGTTAGAGAGTCAGGGTTAGAGCGTCACCCCTCTTACAGTCAGGGTTAGAGAGTCACCCCTCTTACAGTCAGGGTTAGAGAGTCAGGGTTAGAGTGTCATCCCTCTTACAGTCAGGGTTAGAGAGTCACCCCTCTTACAGTCAGGGTTAGAGAGTCAGGGTTAGAGAGTCACCCCTCTTACAGTCAGGGTTAGAGAGTCAGGGTTAGAGAGTCACCCCTCTTACAGTCAGGGTTAGAGAGTCACCCCTCTTACAGTGTGGGTTAGAGAGTCACCCCTCTTACAGTCTGGGTTAGAGAGTCACCCCTCTTACAGTCTGGGTTAGAGAGTCACCCCTCTTAAAGTCAGGGTTAGAGCATCACCCCTCTTACAGTCAGGGTTAGAGAGTCACCCCTCTTACAGTCTGGGTTAGAGAGTCACCCCTCTTACAGTCTGGGTTAGAGAGTCACCCCTCTTAAAGACAGGGTTAGAGACTCACCCCTCTTACAGTCTGGGTTAGCGAGTCAGGGTTAGAGAGTCACCCCTTTTATAGTCTGGGTTAGAGAGTCAGCCCTCTTACAGTCTGGGTTAGAGAGTCAGGGTTAGAGAGTCACCCCTCTTACAGTCAGGGTTAGAGAGTCAGGGTTAGAGAGTCACCCCTCTTACAATCAGGGTTAGAGAGTCAGGGTTAGAGAGTCACCTCTCTTACAGTCAGGGTTAGAGAGTCAGGGTTAGAGAGTCACCCCTCTTACAGTCAGGGATGGAGAGTCACCCCTCTTACAGTCAGGGTTAGAGAGTCAGGGTTAGAGAGTCACCCCTCTTACAGTCAGGGTTAGAGAGTCACCCCTCTTACAGTCAAGGTTCGAGAGTCACCCCTCTTGCAGTCTGGGTAAGAGAGTCAGGGTTAGAGACTCACCCCTCTTACAGTCTGGGTTAGCGAGTCAGGGTTAGAGAGTCACCCCTTTTATAGTCTGGGTTAGAGAGTCACCCCTCTTACAGTCTGGGTTAGAGGGTCACCCCTCTTACAGTCAGGGTTAGAGAGTCACCCCTCTTAAAGTCAGGGTTAGAGAGTCACCCCTCTTACAGTCAGGGTTAGAGAGTCAGGGTTAGAGAGTCACCCCTCTTACAGTCAGGGTTAGAGAGTCAGGGTTAGAGAGTCACCCCTCTTACAGTCAGGGTTAGAGAGTCACCCCTCTTAAAGTCAGGGTTAGAAAGTCACCCCTCTTACAGTCAAGGTTCGAGAGTCACCCCTCTTGCAGTCTGGGTAAGAGAGTCAGGGTTAGAGACTCACCCCTCTTACAGTCTGGGTTAGCGAGTCAGGGTTAGAGAGTCACCCCTTTTATAGTCTGGGTTAGAGAGTCAGCCCTCTTACAGTCTGGGTTAGAGAGTCAGGGTTAGAGAGTCACCCCTCTTACAATCAGGGTTAGAGAGTCAGGGTTAGAGAGTCACCTCTCTTACAGTCAGGGTTAGAGAGTCAGGGTTAGAGAGTCACCCCTCTTACAGTCAGGGTTAGAGAGTCACCCCTCTTACAGGCAGGGTTAGAGAGTCACCCCTCTTACAGTCTGGGTTAGAGAGTGAGGGTTAGAGCGTCACCCCTCTTACAGTCAGGGTTAGAGAGTCACCCCTCTTACAGTCAGGGTTAGAGAGTCACCCCTCTTACAGTCAAGGTTCGAGAGTCACCCCTCTTGCAGTCTGGGTAAGAGAGTCAGGGTTAGAGACTCACCCCTCTTACAGTCTGGGTTAGCGAGTCAGGGTTAGAGAGTCACCCCTTTTATAGTCTGGGTTAGAGAGTCACCCCTCTTACAGTCTGGGTTAGAGGGTCACCCCTCTTACAGTCAGGGTTAGAGAGTCACCCCTCTTAAAGTCAGGGTTAGAGAGTCACCCCTCTTACAGTCAGGGTTAGAGAGTCAGGGTTAGAGAGTCACCCCTCTTACAGTCAGGGTTAGAGAGTCAGGGTTAGAGAGTCACCCCTCTTACAGTCAGGGTTAGAGAGTCACCCCTCTTAAAGTCAGGGTTAGAAAGTCACCCCTCTTACAGTCAAGGTTCGAGAGTCACCCCTCTTGCAGTCTGGGTAAGAGAGTCAGGGTTAGAGACTCACCCCTCTTACAGTCTGGGTTAGCGAGTCAGGGTTAGAGAGTCACCCCTTTTATAGTCTGGGTTAGAGAGTCAGCCCTCTTACAGTCTGGGTTAGAGAGTCAGGGTTAGAGAGTCACCCCTCTTACAATCAGGGTTAGAGAGTCAGGGTTAGAGAGTCACCTCTCTTACAGTCAGGGTTAGAGAGTCAGGGTTAGAGAGTCACCCCTCTTACAGTCAGGGTTAGAGAGTCACCCCTCTTACAGGCAGGGTTAGAGAGTCACCCCTCTTACAGTCTGGGTTAGAGAGTGAGGGTTAGAGCGTCACCCCTCTTACAGTCAGGGTTAGAGAGTCAGGGTTAGAGAGTCACCCCTCTTACAGTCAGGGTTAGGGTTAGAGAGTCAGGGTTAGAGAGTCACCCCTCTTACAGTAATAATAATAATAATAATAATACATTTTATTTGTTCGGCGCCTTTCGAGACACCCAAGGACACCTTACAGAGCATGTATGCTACAGTCAAATGAAAATTATAAAAATATAAAAAAGTAAAAATCAGTGGACTTCACAAAGTGTCCGCAGGGTTTAAAACAAGAAAAACAACAGGAAGTAAAATGAAGAAAGGAAGAGAGATGGTACCGTTCATAAGGGATAAGCCAGTTTAAACAGATGGGTTTTTAGTTGGGTTTTGTAGGTTGTTATAGAATCAGACTGTCGGATGTGTAATGGCAGGGAGTTCCAGAGTCTGGGAGCCGAGCAACTGAAAGCTTGCGCACCCATGGTGCTGAGGCGTGAGCGGGGGATGGTGAGAAGTCCAACGGAGGAAGAGCGGAGGGTGCGGGAGGGGGCGTACTCCTGAAGGAGGTCAGTGATGTAGATGGGGGTTAGATTGTGGAGAGCTTTGTAGGTGAGTAAGAGGTTTTTGTAGTCAATCCGGTAGCGCACAGGAAGCCAGTGTAGTTGAATGAGAACGGGGGTGATGTGGTCAGATGAGTTAGTGCGGGTGATGATCCGGGCAGCAGAGTTCTGAATTATTTGCAGTCTGTTGAGGAGTTTGATGGGAAGGCCAGTCAGAAGTGCATTGCAGTAGTCAATCCGGGACGTGACAAATGAGTGGACCAGGATTTCAGTGCTGGATTGGGACAGAGATGAGCGGACTCTAGAGATGTTCCGAAGATGGAAGAAGGCAGTGCGAGTGATGTTTTTAATGTGTGGTACAAATGAGAGGGAGCCATCCAGAATGACACCGAGGCTTTTTACTTGGGAAGAGAATGGAATGGGGAAGCCGTCGATGATGATGTTGGTGAGGGTGGATTTGGAGCCGATGAGCAGGGCCTCAGTTTTGCTAGCGTTGAGCTTGAGGAAATTCCTGCTCATCCAGCTCCTGATGTCCTCTAGACAGGTGGTGAGGGAGGTGGGGGGCAGGGCAGTGGAGGGTTTGGAGGAAATGTAGACCTGTGTGTTGTCGGCGTAACAGTGAAAGTGAACCCCATGGTGACGGAGGATTTTGCCCAGGGGGAGGAGATATGTGATGAATAGGAGTGGACCCAGTACTGACCCCTGGGGGACACCCAGTGCAACAGAACACCCTGACTTTTGGTTCCCGAGTTGTACAAACTGTTGTCTGTCAGTGAGGTAGGATGTGAACCAGGAGAGTGCAACACCAGTGATCCCAATGCCAGCCAGGCGGTCCAGGAGTAGTGGGTGGGAAATGGTGTCGAATGCAGCGCTGAGGTCGAGGAGGATGAGGATGGTGAGAAGTCCAGAGTCCGCTGCACGGAGGAGGTCGTCAGTGATTTTAACCAGAGCCGTTTCAGTGCTGTGTTTTTGGCGGAAACCGGATTGAAAGGGTTCATGGAGGTTATTTATTTCCAGGTGGGACTGAAGCTGTGCGGCAACCACCCTCTCAAGGGTCTTGGAGATGAAGGGTAGGTTGGAGATGGGCCTGTAGTGGTTCAGATCGGCTGGGTCAGTACCAGGTTTTTTGAGGATGGGAGTGATTGCAGCCAGTTTGAGGGAGGGGGGTACAATTCCAGAGGTGAGGGATGAGTTAATTATGTCAGTGACCATGGGTGTTATGGCTGGTAGACAAGCCTTGACCAGGGTGGTGGGAAGAGGATCAAGCTGACAGGTGGTGGTTTTGGCTTTACGGATGAGCTCTGAGATGGTGTATTCCGATGCTGGGGTGAAGTTGGAGAGGGAGCTGATGAGTTGTTGGCCAGTGGTAACCATCCAGGGTGGATCACTTGAGGAGGTGCATGATGAGGCCAGCTGTAGGTGAATGGTGTTAATTTTAGAATGAAAAAATTGCAGAAATCGATCTGTGGAGATGTCTGGAGGGCGGGTTTGAGGAGGCTGAAGTAGGTGTCTGACTGTGGAGAAGAGAACTCTGGGTTAAGTCTGGGTTAGAGAGTCAGGGTTAGAGCGTCACCCCTCTTACAGTCAGGGTTAGAGAGTCACCCCTCTTACAGTCAGGGTTAGAGAGTCAGGGTTAGAGTGTCACCCCTCTTACAGTCAGGGTTAGAGAGTCACCCCTCTTACAGTCAGGGTTAGAGAGTCAGGGTTAGAGTGTCACCCCTCTTACAGTCAGGGTTAGAGAGTCACCCCTCTTACAGTCAGGGTTAGAGAGTCAGGGTTAGAGAATCACGCCTCTTACAGTCAGGGTTAGAGAGTCAAGGTTAGAGAGTCACCCCTCTTACAGTCTGGGTTAGAGAGTCAGGGTTAGAGCATCACCCCTCTTACAGTCAGGGTTAGAGAGTCACCCCTCTTACAGTCAGGGTTAGAGAGTCAGGGTTAGAGAGTCACCCCTCTTACAGTCAGGGTTAGAGAGTCAGGGTTAGAGAGTCACCCCTCTTACAGTGTGGGTTACAGAGTCACCCCTCTTACAGTCTGGGTTAGAGAGTCACCCCTCTTACAGTCTGGGTTAGAGAGTCACCCCTCTTACAGTCAGGGTTAGAGAGTCACCCCTCTTAAAGTCAGGGTTAGAGAGTCACCCCTCTTAGAGTCAGGGTTAGAGAGTCAGGGTTAGAGAGTCACCCCTCTTACAGTCAGGGTTAGAGAGTCAGGGTTAGAGAGTCACACCTCTTACAGTGTGGGTTAGAGAGTCACCCCTCTTACAGTCAGGGTTAGAGAGTCACCCCTCTTACAGTCAGGGTTAGAGAGTCACCCCTCTTACAGTCAGGGTTAGAGAGTCAGGGTTAGAGAGTCACCCCTCTTACAGTCAGGGTTAGAGAGTCAGGGTTAGAGAGTCACCCCTCTTACAGTGTGGGTTAGATAATCACCCCTCTTACAGTGTGGGTTAGAGAGTCACCCCTCTTACAGTCTGGGTTAGAGAGTCACCCCTCTTACAGTCAGGGTTAGAGAGTCACCCCTCTTAAAGTCAGGGGTGGTGGTGTAGTGGTGGTGGTGGTCGGGGTGTTTTCAGGATGGGATATGAATGCCTGGTGTAATAGCTTATGCTAACACATGACGAGGGACTTTAGCCAAACAGGAAGAGAACAGGTAGCACTAGGAGCCGGAGACAAAGGGTTAGAGAGTCAGGGTTAGAGACTCAGGGTTAGAGAGTCAGGGTTAGAGAGTCAGGGTTTGAGCGTCACCCCTCTTACAGTCAGGGTTAGAGAGTCAGGGTTAGAGAGTCACCCCTCTTACAGTCAGGGTTAGAGAGTCAGGGTTAGAGAGTCACCCCTCTTACAGTGTGGGTTAGAGAGTCACCCCTCTTACAGTCTGGGTTAGAGAGTCACCCCTCTTACAGTCTGGGTTAGAGAGTCACCCCTCTTACAGTCAGGGTTAGAGAGTCACCCCTCTTAAAGTCAGGGTTAGAGAGTCACCCCTCTTAAAGTCAGGGTTAGAGAGTCACCCCTATTACAGTCAAGGTTAGAGAGTCACCCCTCTTGCAGTCTGGGTAAGAGAGTCAGGGTTAGAGACTCACCCCTCTTACAGTCTGGGTTAGAGAGTCAGGGTTAGAGAGTCACCCCTTTTATAGTCTGGGTTAGAGAGTTAGCCCTCTTACAGTCTGGGTTAGAGAGTCAGGGTTAGAGAGTCAGGGTTAGAGAGTCACCCCTCTTACAGTCAGGTTTAGAGAGTCACCTCTCTTACAGTCAGGGTTAGAGAGTCACCCCTCTACAGTCAGGGTTAGAGAGTCACTCCTCTTACAGTCAGGGTTAGAGAGTCACCCCTCTTACAGTCTGGGTTAGAGAGTCAGGGTTAGAGCGTCACCCCTCTTACAGTCAGGGTTAGAGAGTCACCCCTCTTACAGTCAGGGTTAGAGAGTCAGGGTTAGAGAGTCACCCCTCTTACAGTCAGGGTTAGAGAGTCAGGGTTAGAGAGTCACCCCTCTTACAGTCTGGGTTAGAGAGTCAGGGTTAGAGCGTCACCCCTCTTACAGTCAGGGTTAGAGAGTCACCCCTCTTACAGTCAGGGTTAGAGAGTCAGGGTTAGAGAGTCACCCCTCTTACAGTCAGGGTTAGAGAGTCAGGGTTAGAGAGTCACCCCTCTTACAGTGTGGGTTAGAGAGTCACCCCTCTTACAGTCTGGGTTAGAGAGTCACCCCTCTAACAGTCAGGGTTAGAGAGTCACCCCTCTTAAAGTCAGGGTTAGAGAGTCACCCCTCTTACAGTCAAGGTTAGAGAGTCACCCCTCTTACAGTCTGGGTTAGAGAGTCAGGGTTAGAGAGTCACCCCTCTTACAGTCAGGGTTAGAGAGTCAGGGTTAGAGAGTCACTCCTTTTACAGTCAGGGGGTGGAGGTGGTAGGGGGGGTGGTGGAGGTGGTGGGGGTGGTGTAGTGGTGGTGGTGGTGGGGGTGTTTTCAGGATGGGATATGAATGCCTGGTGTAATAGCTTATGCTAACACATGACGAGGGACTTTTGCCAAACAGGAAGAGAACAGGTAGCGCTAGGAGCCGGAGACAAAGGGTTAGAGAGTCAGGGTTAGAGACTCAGGGTTAGAGAGTCATGGTTAGAGAGTCAGGGTTTGAGCGTCACCCCTCTTACAGTCAGGGTTAGAGAGTCAGGGTTAGAGAGTCACCCCTCTTACAGTCTGGGTTAGAGAGTCAGGGTTAGAGAGTCACCCCTCTTACAGTCAAAGTTAGAGAGTCAGGGTTAGAGAGTCACCCCTTTTACAGTCAGGGTTAGAGAGTCTGGGTTAGAGAGTCACCCCTCTTACAGTCTGGGTTAGAGTCACCCCTCTTACTATCAGGGTTAGAGAGTCAGGGTTAGAGAGTCACCCCTCTTACAGTCAGGGTTAGAGAGTCACCCCTCTTACAGTCAGGGTTAGAGAGTCACCTCTGTTACAGTCAGGGTTAGAGAGTCAGGGTTAGAGAGTCACCCCTCTTACAGTCAGGGTTAGAGAGTCACCCCTCTTACAGTCAGGGTTAGAGTGTCAGGGTTAGAGAGTCACCCCTCTTACAGTCAGGGTTAGGGAGTCACCCCTCTTACAGTCAGGGTTAGAGAGTCACCCCTCTTACAGTCAGGGTTAGAGAGTCACCTCTGTTACAGTCTGGGTTAGAGAGTCAGGGTTAGAGAGTCACCCCTCAAACAGTCAGGGTTAGAGAGTCACCCATCTTACAGTCAGGGTTAGAGAGTCAGGGTTAGAGAGTCACCTCTCTTACAGTCAGGGTTAGAGTGTCACCCCTCTTACAGTCTGGGTTAGAGAGTCAGGGTTAGAGAGTCAGGGTTAGAGAGTCAACACTCTTTCAGTCTGGGTTAGAGAGTCAGGGTTAGAGAGTCAGGGTTAGAGAGTCAACACTCTTTCAGTCTGGGTTAGAGAGTCAGGGATAGAGAGTCAGGGTTAGAGAGTCACCCCTCTTACAGTCTGGGGACTGAAGAGTCTTCGTGAACCAGAGCCAATCAACTGGGTTAATGTGCTTTAGTTCATTCCAAAGCCCTCCAGTGCTAATAATAAACAGACATGTAGAAATCATGTATGTATGTATGTATGTTTGCACAGTATGTAATTAAAGTATTTATGTATGTATGTATTTACAAAACGATATAAATTAAATATAAAAAAATGCAATACATAAAATGCAATATATCAGCACAGAAAAATAGCAAAATATATATAGAAATCAATGTAATAAAATATAGATTGTTATATGCTATACGCCCTTGTTCAACAGCCTGATGGCCTGGATGTGGAAGCTGTCTCTGAGTCTAGTTGTGAGTACAGTTCGTGGCTGGGGTGGGCATTGTCTTTTATGATGCGTTTGGCCTTGGCCACGCACCGCTTGTTGTATATATCCAATAGGGAGGGAAGCTCACCTCCAATGATATACTGGGCCAGCCGCACCACCCTTTGAAGCGCTCTGCGCTCGACGGTGGTTCGACAGGAGGTCCAGTATCCAGCTGCATGTGGATGGGGGCACGCCTTGACCTCTAAGCTTGGTGTCGAGCTTGGCAGGAACTATCGTGTTGAACGCTGAGCTGTAGTCCACAAACAGCATTCGCACATAACAGTTCTTTCCCTCCAGGTGGGAAAGGGCAGTGTGTAGGGCCATGGCAATTGTGTCGTCCGTGGATCTGTTTTGATGATATGCAAATTGCCATGTCCTTGACCAACCTCTCGAAGCATTTGCTGACAATTGAGGTGAGGGCTACAGGTCTATAGTCATTCAGGCAGGTTACCTTGGGTTGTTTAGGGACAGGCACGATGGTGGACATCTTGAAGACCGCGGGAACAACAGCCTGGGACAGGGAGAGGTTGAAGATGTCAAGTCAAGTCAATTTTATTTGTATAGCCCTTAATCACAGTTATAGTCTCAAAGGGCTTCACATGCCACATGCCCCCAAACCCTAGCCCCCCTAAGGGCAAGAAAAAACTCCCTTAATTACGTAGGAAGAAATCTTGAGAAGGAACGCAGAGTAGAAGGGGATCCCTCCTTCCAGATTCAGATTCAGATTCAGAAAACTTTATTAATCCCGAGGGAAATTAAGGTGCAACAGTTGACACAGGGGGAATAAATGCACACACAAGAATACTAATACCTAAGCTAAAAAACAAAACAACAACTAACTAAAATAAAACTATTATAAACAAAAATAGTTCAAATAATTCTAAATGAAGTCTAAATGTATTGATAAATGAAGATAATTTACAGTATTATAACAGTAATACGTAGGTATATACAATACACAACAATACGTATAGTGCAAATTGGCAGTAATAATATATTAATAAATAACTCAACTGAAAAGTGACATGTGAAAAGTGAAAAAGTGAAAAGTGAATTCGGATTTGAAATAGAATTTACAGTGCAAAGTACAATGAGATGATTACAGTGCGTTGACCAAAAATAAAAAATAAAAATAAGTACGTTGGCCTCAGGTCACAGAGTCTCCACTGTCCCTCTCACGACCCGAGGTAGAGGAATTATAGAGTCTAATGGCCACAGGAAGAAAGGACTTCCTATGGCGTTCTGTGGTGCACCTGGGTGGAATGAGTCTGTTGCTAAAGGTGCTTCTATATGAGGTCAGCACCTGATGGAGAGGGTGAGAGTTGTTGTCAAGGATACTACGCAGCTTGCGCAGCATCCTTCTCTCAGACACCACCAACAAGGAGTCCAGCTGGACCCCCAGGACAGCGCCAGCCTTCCTGACAATCCTGCTGATCTTGTTGGCGTCTGCTGATCTCAACCTGCTTCCCCAGCACACGACTCCGGAGAAGATGGCACTGGCTACCACCGACTGGTAGAACACATTCAGCATCTTGTTGCAAATGTTGAAGGACCGGAGCCTCCGCAGGAAGTAAAGACGGCTTTGGCCCTTCTTGTAAACCGCCTCAGAGTTCTTGGCCCAGACCAGTTTGTTGTCCAGATGAACTCCCAGGTATTTATATTCCTGGACAGCTTCAGCGGACACACCCTTGATGGAAATGGGTGTGGGTGTGGATTTCCTCCTGCGGAAGTCCACCACCATCTCCTTCGTCTTGTCAGTGTTGAGCTGCATATGGTTCAGCTCACACCACTCAACGAAGGAGTCCACGACGCCCCTGTACTCCTCATCGTTTCCCTCGCTGACACAACCAACAACTGCAGAGTCGTCCGAGAACTTCTGCAGATGGCAGGACACAGAGTTGTATTGGAAGTCTGAGGTGTACAGGGTGAACAGGAATGGGGAAAGAACAGTTCCCTGTGGAGCACCAGTGCTGCTGACCACAGTGTCAGACACACAGTCCTGCAGTCTGACAAACTGTGGACGACCCGTCAAATAGTCAGTAATCCAGGACACCAGGGAAGAGTCCACCTTCATCGCCGTCAGCTTACTTCCCAGCAGGGCAGGCCGGATGGTGTTGAACGCACTGGAGAAGTCGAAAAACATGATTCTCACAGTGCTCCCGGGTCTGTCCAAGTGGGCGTAGGCACGATGGAGCAGGAAGATGATGGCGTCCTCCACTCCCAGTTTCGGCTGGTAGGCAAACTGAAGAGGGTCCAGCGATGATCTGACCAGGGGCCGAAGAAGCGTCAGGACCAGCCTCTCAAAGGATTTCGCCACGTGGGACGTCAGCGCCACCGGTCTGTAGTCGTTTGAGGTGCTGGGACGTGCCTTCTTCGGAACCGGCACCAGGCAGGATGTCTTCCACAGCACAGAGACCCTCTCCAGTCTCATGCTCAGGTTGAAGATGTACTGCAGGACTCCACTCAGCTGGGCAGCACATGTTTTGAGGACCCTCGGGCTGACGCCGTCAGGACCTGCAGCCTTGCCTGGATGGAGCCTGCACAGCACTTTCCTCACCTGCTCAGCTGTGAAGGTATGTGTGCCGTGTGTGGGGGCTGGAAGAGTCACTGTTGTGTTGATGGGGGAGGGGTGAGGTAGTGGTGGTGGGGGAGAGAGAACAGGTATGTTGATGCTGGAGAGGGACGGTGGGGGAGGGGGGACAGCAGGGCTGGGGGGCTGGAGGGGAATGGTTGTAGAGGGGCTGGGGGAGGGGGGGTAGACCGGAGCCCACTCATTGAATCTATTGAAAAACAAATTCAACTCGTTGGCCCGATCAGGACCCCCCCCTATTGTCTGGCTACCAGGTTGTTTGTAGCCAGTGATGCTCCTCATGCCACTCCACACATCCTTCAGGTTGTTCTGCTGAAGTTTGTGCTCCAGCTTCCTCCTGTAGTTGTCTTTGCCCTGCTGGATCCTCTCCTTCAGCTCCCTCTGAACCTGCCTCATCTGCTCCCTATCCCCATCTCTGAAGGCCCTCTTCTTCTCATTGAGCAGGACCTTGATGTCTCGGGTGACCCATGGCTTGTTGTTGGGGAAACAGCGTACAGTCTCTGTGGGAACAACACTGTCCACACAGAAGTTGATGTACCCTGTTATACATTCCGTGAGATCATCAAGGTCCTCTCCATGCAAATCACAGAGGAAATCCCAGTCTGACTCAAAGCAGCCCCGCAAGTCCTCATCGGCCTCCTGTGACCATCTCCTCACAGTCCTTGTGGTCACAGGCAGCCGCTGTACTAGAGGCCTATACAGGGGCTGCAGGTGGATGAGGTTGTGGTCTGACCTTCCAAGAGGAGGAAGGGCAGTGGCGCTGTATGCCTCCTTAACATTGGCATACAGCAGGTCCAGTGTCTTATTTTCCCTGGTGGGACAGTCCACAAACTGCTTGAAGGTGGGCAGTGTTGCAGCCAGAGTCCCCAGATATCGCGATGAATGCTTCAGGGTGCTGTGTCTGAAGTCTCGCGACGGCGGAATGGGTGACGTCACACGCGAGCGCCGCGTTTGCCGACGGTGGAATGTAAACAATAACAAGAAGCACATGGGAGAACTCACGCGGCAGATAGTATGGCCGCAGACTCACGGCCAGCAGTTCAATGTCCGGGCTACACACACGTTCCTTCACAGTAACATGTCCAGGGTTACACCACTTGTTGTTAACGAGAATAGCAAGTCCCCCACCTTTCCTCTTGCCACTCTCTCGGTGCGTCCTGTCCGCCCGGACGGTTAGAAAGCCGTCCACGGTAACATTAGAGTCCGGGGTGTCCTCGTTGAGCCACGTCTCCGTGAAACAAAGCACGCTGCTCTCCCGGTACACCCGCTGGGTCATCACCAGGCCCGCTAGCTCGTCCATCTTATTCGCTAGCGACCTCACGTTCCCCATGGTGATGGAAGGGAGATATGGTTTATATCTCCGCTTCCTCTCCCGCTGTCTCTCTTGCTGTTTACGTCCAGCCTTGCATCCCCTGTACGTCCTCCTCAGCTCCCTGGGGAGGTCGGGGATGTCGGGCCTCTCCCGTAGCAGCGAGGTCTGTTGTAGCGACAACAGTTGACTCCGCGCGTAGACAATGGCTCCGCCGTAATGTTGAGCCACGACGGAGACGCGGTTCAGTAACAGTGTCCCCAGAATGAGAAACACGGCAAAAACTTCCCTAAACATAGCTGGCTGAGGGTTGCACAGCTACTTAACAAAAAACTATAATAAAAACAACAATAATATAAGAATAAATAACTAAAAAGTAAGAGGGGCGGGGGAGCAACTGTTGCTGGCTGCCGCTCGTAGCAGCGCCGGAAGTGTTCCAGGGATGGTTCAGGAGTGCAATGGGTGCCATAAGTGACTTATAGCAATGTACAAAGTACAAAGATAATAATAATAATATACACAATATACAAATAATAAAATGAGAAGATGATTTGTGTGGTGCTGGCCGGTATCCTTCAGGTGAGGATCACAGCAGCACACTGGAGAACAGAAGCAGACTGCAGTGTGGTTAGATGGGGTAGGGTGGACATGGAACATGTAGAGAACCTCTAGTCTAGTACCTATCGGCAGCAGGGGTATGCTAGTGCTGACTAACGGGTCGATTTAGCTGTAATGAGAGCTGAGGGGCACTCCTAGGCACCAAACGACAATGTAAAAAGGTAGGTTTTAAGTTTAGATTTAAATATTTCAACAGAGTCTGCTTCCCTTATTACACGTGGCAGACTGTTCCACAAATAGGGTGCACGATAGGAGAACGCTCTATTCCCTGCTGATTTCTTTATGACTTTTGGGATTGATAGAAGGCCGGCTCCTGAAGACCGGAGGGGCCGAGAAGGACAATAGGGACCAATAAGGTCCTTCAGGTATGAGGGTGCTAATCCGTGTAGGATTTTATAAGTAAGTAGTAGCACCTTAAAATCTGACCTCGCATTAACTGGAAGCCAGTGGAGCGAGGACAGAATTGGAGTAATGTGGTCAAACTTTCTGGTCCTAGTCAAAAGTCTAGCAGCAGCGTTCTGCACAAGCTGGAGGCTTTTGGTAGCAGAAAACAGTGCATTACAGTAATCTAGTCTAGACGATATAAACGCGTGGATGAGTGTCTCTGCATCCGCGGCAGACAGCATTGGTCGTATTCTAGCAATGTTTCTAAGATGGAAAAATGCAGGTTATATATTTTACATGTTGACTGAAAGATAGCGTCGGGACGAACAAGACACCAAGATTTTTCACACAAGAGCTTTGGGCCACAGTAGAGCCCTCAAACAGCAGTGCGACAAATAGTGGTCGTTGTTGCTTCGGACCGATGATTATCATCTCTGTTTTTCCTGTGTTAAGCTGCAGGTAGTTTTGGGACATCCATCTTTTAATTGCACTCAGGCAGGATTCAACTTTATGGATCTGGGAGGAGTCGTTTGACTTGATAGGAATATAGATTTGGGTGTCGTCAGCATAGCAGTGAAAACTTATTCCATAACTGCGAATAATATCACCAAGAGGGAGCATGTAGATTGCAAAGAGCAGAGGACCAAGGACCGACCCTTGGGGAAGACCAAAGCTTAGGTTACAGTGTTTCGATTGTGAATCATCACAAAGAACAAATTGCTGTCTATTTGTGAGGTAAGATCTAAACCAGAGAAGAGCCGAACCTTTAATGCCAACATAGTGTTGGAGACGATCAAGGAGAATGCTGTGGTCGATTGTGTCGAAAGCAGCACTAAGGTCGAGCAGCACCAGCAAGGAGCTTGCATTGCTGTCCATTGTAAGGAGAAGATCATTAACTACTCTAGTTACAGCAGTTTCAGTAGTGTAGAAGGTTCTAAACCCAGACTGGAAGGGTTCAAATAAATTGTTCACCATCAGATGATTGATAGTTTGGTCAGCTACAATTCTTTCCAGTACTTTCGAAAGGAAAGGAAGGTTAGAGATGGGCCGATAGTTGCTAAGTACTTCTGGGTCTTGGCCGGGCTTCTTCAGTAGAGGTTTTATCACAGCAGTCTTGAAGGTAGATGGAACTGTTCCAGTAGACAGGGATAGGTTCATGATGTTGAGCATAGTAGGCCCAACGACTGGGAAAAGTTCTTTAAGAACCTTGGTGGGGAGAGGGTCCAGCATACAGGTAGTGGGTTTAGAGGCCTGTGTTAGTTTAGCAAGTTCATCCAAGGAGATTGTGCTGAACTGCAGGAGGGTTGCTTCAGGAGGTACACATAGTGCCCATCTTACATGATGTTCAGGATGATGGGTGGGGAAGGCATCAATGTCTTTTCTAATAGTCTCGATTTTGTGCTCAAAGAATTCCGAGAAGTTTCTAGCAGAGAGAGAGGAGCCAACTGTTTGAGGTTGTTTTTGCGTCAGGCTTCTTACTGTGTCAAACAGAAACTTAGGGTTGTTCTTGTTTAAGTTGATAACACTTGAAAAGTAGGCGTTCCTGGAAGTAGTTAATGCAGCTTTATAGCTGAGCAGGCTGTCATGCCATGCAAGATGAAAGACTTCAAGTTTTGTTGAACGCCATTTGCGTTCTAGTCTTCTGCAGCTTTGTTTGAGGGTGCGAGTCTCCTCGTTGAACCAAGGCGCTGGCCGTTTTGTGGTTCGCCTTTTAACAATAAGAGGAGCAGCAGAGTCGATGGCTGCAGATAAGGCCGTGTTAAAGTCTTCAGTAAGACTACCCACAGAGCCACTAAAGTCAGAGAGAGGAGCGAGTGAGAAGGATAACTTAGCTGCCATGGATGCAGTAGTTGCAGGGGTGATGCGACGGCAGCTATAGGTAGCCTGGCCCTCATCGCGGGGGCAAGATACCACCACCTTGAAAGTAAGAAGGAAGTGGTCAGATAAAGCTGAGGTGTAAGGTGACATGGCCAGTTCTGAGATATCAACACCATGGGCCAAGACGAGATCCAGAGTATTTCCACCACTGTGGGTAGGGTGCTGGACAAGCTGTTTAAAGCCAAGGGCATCGGTTATAGAAAGAAAAACCTTTGCAAGAGGATCAGACGGGTTATTAACATGAATGTTAAAATCACCAACAAGTAAAACACTGTCAGAATATGTTACAAGGTCAGCCGCAAACTCAGAGAACTTATCCACGAAACGTGTGTATGGGCCCGGTGGGCGGTATACTATAGCTAAGAAGAATTCATCTACTAACCTTTCTGCTTTAGTAGGTACTGAGGAGCAGAAAGCAAGAACTTCAAAGGATGAAAAAGCATAGTTATTTTTCTGCTTCATGGAGAGGTTCAAACTTGAGATTAAAGCCACTCCACCACCTTTTTTGGATTCTCGGGATAACTGTGTGCTAACATAGTTGGGTGGGGTAGCTTCGTTTAATGGTAGGTAAACATCTGGTTTTAACCATGTTTCACATAGGCCCAGGATGTCTATCCTATTTTCAACAACTAGATCATGGACCAAGAGCGCTTTAGTTGAAAGCGATCTGATATTTATGAATCCTATTCTAAGCTCTTCCAGAGTATTAAGGTTTGAGGGAGTTGGATTGCAACGCAGCTCAGTGGAAGAGTTTACAGGAACATTTTTGCAGATTTGCCTTCGCCTGCGGGTTTTACACCTTAGGACAGTGCGGGGCAGCTCCACAATACTGATAGGTGTAGGTGTTCTATAAACCTCCAGTTTGCAATTGCTGCTGCTGTGACCAGTATAAAAACCTAGAGGCACCTCAGTGTCAGCATTACGTGCCGCATCACCCAGGCTAACTAACCTAGTTAACCCACTCAGTATTCTAGACTCTGCAACGTGGGCTAGTATGTTGCTAGCAGGTTCGCTAATTGCCTGCGTCCCAGCATGCTGTAAGTGCATAAGTCACGCCTGGCTAAGACATTTATCTATGTTTTCTGACATAATTGAGGCGCCTAACCCAGTAGGGTGAAGGCCATCTCTCATCAGCATGCCAGGGCGGTCCCACATGGAGGACCAGTTATCTACAAAACCTAAGCCCTGCTCTTCACTATATCTTCACTTTTAGTGACTTCTGATTGTCTCATCCTAGTATCGTTGGTGCCGACATGAATTACAATGTTGTCAAAACTAGTGTCGGGTGCATCTAATCTAACACCGTGTGTGTTCTTACCGCATGCCAGCACCCTAAGGTTAGGTTCGATGTCGGGAGCCCTGGCCCCTGGTAAGCACATCACGTCGGCTGGCATGTGTAGTTTAACTTTACGCGTAACAGAGTCGCCTATGACTAGCGTCTTCCCCCCCAAAAGAGACTTGCGAGGAGGGTTGCCTGCCTTCGCAAGGGGTGCTGCCGACAGGGAGCCCTGGACGGAGCTAATGCTAATGTTAGCGTTAACGTTATGAGACCGCCTGGCAGGTCTCTTCTCTACACTCTCTGGTGTATCTGTCTTTTCTATGGACGCTATCTTTTCCTCCTCTAGTTGACAGATACGTCTCTCTAGGAGAGCTATCTTATCTACAAGGAAGGCACAGGAGCAGGAGCAACAGGAGTCCATACTTACCTTGTTTGATGCGACGAACATGGGGACAGATACAATACAGGAATACAAAACAGCAATCGGTGTTAACAGAAACGATCGCTAAACAACAGTCGGATTATATAATAACAACAGCGAACTTTAGAAGGATACTGATACGGCTGACGGGAACCTGGTAGCCGAACCAAACAAACCAACTATCCGGAAGATGTCTGCAAAGACTCCTGCCAACTGGTCTGTGCATGCTCTGAGGACGCGGCCTGGGATGTCGTCGGGGCCTGCCACCTTAAGGATGTACAACCGCTTGAAGGTGCGGCCACATCCGCCTCCGAGATGTTCAGCAGGCTGGTCTCCTCAGGCGGCGATGGCTTCGGCGGGCTGCTGTACACGTCAAACCGAGCAAAAAAAGTATTTAGCTCTCCTGGGAGGGAGGTAGAGGAGTTCTCTACACAACTGGTTCTCCCTCTGAAGTTCGTTTTCATCTGTAACCCCTGCCACATACCCCTCGCGTCATGGCTCTTGAATTTCTCCTCTACTCTGACCTTGTACTCCCGCTTGGCAGTGACGATGGTCTTACGGAGGTCGTAGCGGGCTCTCGTATATACCTCCATATTCCCGGAGCCAAAGGCAGCGTTACGCGTGTGGAGGGCAGCGTAAACATCGCTGTTTATCCACGGTTTCTGGTTGGGATCTATCCGAACCGACTTGGTCGGAACAACGTCATCTATGCACTTCTTGATGAACCCGGTGACTATCCAAGGCATCCCGGAACATGTCCCAGTCAGCGCGATCAAAACAATCCTGTAGCATAGAGTCCGATTGGTCTGACCAGCATTGAACCTCCCTCACAGCAATTGGTTGCTGCTTCAGTCTCTGCCTGTAGGCGGGGAGTAGCTGGATAGAGCGGTGGTCTGATTTGCCGAACGGTGGGTGGAGGAGGGATGGTCGAGGATCCGCTCACCCCGTGTGTTGCTCGTTGTGTTGGTAGAACTTCGGGAAGTCCCCTGCCACGATGAGAGCAGCCTCAGGGTGTGCCGACTCCTGTTCGCTGATAGCCCCATACAGTTCCCTCCAGCGCTGTGTCTGTGTTGGCTTGTGGGGGAATGTAAACAGCGGTCACGGATACCGCTGTAAACTCCCGAGGTAGCCAGAATCCCCACCCCACCCAGTACCAACCCCACCCCTCTAGGTCGTCCTCAGACGAGCCCTCCATCGTCGCTTCCATTCATCCCGGTTCTCCATACATCTGGCCAGTTCATTGGTACTTTGTGCCATTCTTGAGTACGTCCACGTATGTTGGTGTGGGATGTCCTCGTGACCGATGCCCGTGTGTTGGCTCCCACAGCACCAATTTGCTGGCTGGCAGTTCTTGATGCCTTTGGCAATGTCCCGCACCATCCACTGGTGCGGGACCATCCACTGGTGCGATGTTCCTGCGGACTCCCGCCGCTGGAAGTATAGGATTTTTGGGATGACTTTGTTCTTCATGGTTGACTTTACTATGCTGATTAAGGACTGGGGGGCGCAACTCCTCTCCTGGTTTTTAGTTCAGAGTGTCC
>CM051000.1:2995883-3020883 GCA_027704905.1 Muraenolepis orangiensis | reverse complement strand
GTCTCTCTGTCCGGGAAACATCACCCACAAAGTTACAGACTTCCAGGAAGTCAGTGGAGCTGCACCGTTAAGAGGAATCAATGTAATTAACTTTAAAATGTTCACTAAATGTGCATTTATACAACCAAACATCTATTTACTATCTATTTACACACCGACTGCTTCTAGTTACAGAATGATCATACTACGGTACGGCACCACATGGTCATTTAATCTGGAAAATGATTTTATGTGATTTCATTGTAGTTTTCTTATTTTCTTATTTACATTTACATTTACATTTAGGGCATTTGGCAGACGCTTTTATCCAAAGCGACTTACAAGGAGTACATTTGTTGAAGCAGACAATAGCATAACACTGAGGTACGTGAACATAAAAATAGAGCAGTTCACAAGCATTCATATTAAAAAGATGAATAACACAATTTGGTACTGCCAGGTCACCTGCTTAAGTAGCTGTGATAAGAGCGTGTTATCAACATTAAGGATCTACACTTGCTAGACTATACAACATGCTAAGAGCTATTAATGTCAGGACTTAAGCAAGTTAGGGGTTCACAAAGGAGAAGGAGGGTTCATGGAGAGTCCAGGTGGACTCTGAACAGGTGGGTCTTGAGTCTCTTGCGGAAGCTGGAGACTTGGAGTTGCAGTAGTCGAGGCGGGTGATGACGAGCGCTTGGACCAGGATCTGCGCCGCTTCACGTGTGAGGAAGGGCCGGATCCTGCGGATGTTGTAGAGGGCAATTCTGCAAGATCGGGCCACCACGGTGACGTTGGCATTGCAGGACAGCTGGTCATCTACCACCACACCAAGGTCTCTTGTTGTGGTTGAGGGGGAGACTTGGGTGTTCTCGATGATGACCAGTAGGTCCATCTGAGGGCAGTCTTTCCCCGATATGAAGAGGAGCTCAGTCTTGTCAAGGTTGAGCTTCAGGTGGTTGGTGGCTGTCCATCTGCTGATGTCGGCCAGGCATTTAAAGATGCGTGTTGTGATTTGGGTTTCTGAGGGAGGAAAGGAGAGAAACAGTTGAGTGTCATCTGCATAGCAGTGATAGGAGAAGCCATGAGATGTGATTACAGAGCCTAGCGATTTAGTGTAAAGAGAAAACAGAAGGGGTCCCAATACTGAGCCTTGGGGGACTCCGGTGTCCAGGGTGCAGGGTCTGGACAGGGAACCATTCAATGTGACCTGATAAATGCGATCTGCGAGGTCGGAGGTGAACCAGGATAACGCAGTTCCAGCGATTCCAAGCTCGGCGAGAGTGGAGAGAAGGATCTGGTGGTTCACTGTGTCGAACGCCGCAGACAGGTCGAGAAGGATCAGTACCGATGAGTGGGACGAGCTTCTGGCATCACGAAGAGACTCTGTCACTGCGAGCAGTGCCGTCTCCGTGGAGTGCGCAGCCTTGAAGCCTGACTGGTGAGGGTCGAGTAGGTTGTTCTGGGAGAGATAGGATGAAAGTTGTGAGGAGACAGCACGTTCAAGGGTTTTGGACAGGAATGATAGGAGAGATACCGGTCTGTAGTTTTGGACATCAGTGGTGTCCAGGGATGGTTTCTTGAGGAGCGGCTTGATTCTGGCAGTCTTGAAGGCTGCCGGAAACAGGCCTGCATCAAGGGAGGTGTTAATTAGGGAGGTAAGGAAGGGAAGGATATCGCCCGAGATGTCCTGGAGAAGAGAGGAAGGGATTGGGTCGAGGGGGCAGGTGGTAGGGTGGTTAGATGTCACCAGTTTGTTAACTTCATCAGGGGAGAGGGGGTTGAAACAGGTAAGGTTAGCGGGGGTGGGAGAAGAGGGAGGGAGGAAAGCGGTGGGGGTGAAGGAGGAGGTAATGTTGTTCACCTTCTTCTTCGTTCACCTTCTTCTTATGACTCTGGTTTCTGGTTATACTGGAAATCATTTGCTGTAACTAAATATTTTGCCAAACAAATGGTTTCTGGTCTTTTTCTTCAAAAATACAGAAAACCTTGCCAATAATAAAGCCAAAGTCAAGCCAGCTGATCATATCTTAGGGAAGTGGTGCTGGTCCAGAGACAGAGAGGGCTGAGAGTCCCATCTCCGCTGGTCTACTATCAGCTGATATGAGTGTGGAAACACTGAGCCCTGCAGGAAGGAGCCGTGTGGAGGCTTCCCAGGACCACCTCCCAGTGAAGAACACACGCTGGTGGCTCCGTCCTTCCACACAAGAACTGGTGGTTGGCTTAACCGGGTGGGGAGGAAGCAAGTTCAAAACAAGAGGGATGATTTCACATTAAGTTAATGAAAGAGCAGATATGGGTTCTTACCGAAAACTGTAAACAAAAGGGAACCGACAGAAGCTGGTGCTTTGACAATGCTGTCTACCTTTCAAAATATTAAGTATTCATATTTATAATATATTAATATTGCACAAGGTACAGGTTCATATCAAAATAACCACCCATTCAAAACATCTTAAGGACAAGTAACAAGTAAAAGGGGACAAGTACAACTACATATACATTATGTAGTTTTACATATGTAAACGTATGACTGAGGTCTTATCTTATTCTTATCTGGTTAAGGGTCTTAGAGGAAGGCTTCCAGAACACGATGGATTCTGATGAGCAGTGGACAGCAATACAAAACCTTTATTTTTTGTTTGATGGAAAATACATTACAGTTTTTTTCAATTGCTAACACGCATTGTTCACTACAGAAGTCACTTTTTCAAAACTCTTCACACAGTCTGCATACCAACACGCATCTTGGCCAAACAGTTAATCTCACTTCCAAAACTCACTCAAACCACCAAAACACTTCATACTTGTCTCAAAATAGGTTTGTTCGTCCATAACACTAGCAACAGTTCTCACTCAGAAAGCATACATTGTCATTCATATCACACTGACCTACAAAACACTAACAACAGGGAGCATTACATAAATGATGAACTTTTATCTTTGAAGTTTGAATGATGTTTTTAATTTTAGAATAATTTTATTATAGAATACGATCTTAACATATTGTTGAGTGTACTGAATGATTGTATATTGTATTGTATATTGAAACAAGAATGAATCAGCAATGCAACAATTTGCTTCAGTTACATTTTTTTTTTTATGTCTTTACATAGTGATTTACAGTACTTTATGCATCACATTCACTCCCTGTCTTCTGCATTTGGCCACATGTTTTCATCCACATCACACCTTATATCCTCTCTGGCAATGCACCTTGGAAGAATCTCTTTGAATGTCTGATCCAACCCTGGCAGGCTTCAGGAGAAACATCTCCACACCCTGCATTCATTGCATCCAGCAAGGAGAGCTGGTCATGTGGGGAGTGGTCACACACTTTCCACCTCCACGCGGAGAAAACAACAAATGTATTCCTTGCCCTTGGACCTCTCGCACCTACTGGCACAAGGTGATTATGGAGGTCGTCTAAGAAAGAAATTAGCCTCTCTGTATTATAGGGTCCTATCAGAGGTTTGTGCAAAAGCAAGCCATCACTGGAGAGGGCTGCACACATGGTTATATTTGCTCCTCTCTGGCCTGGAACATTCACAGTGGCCCGCTGCCCAATGACATTTCTTCCTCTCCGTCTCGTTTTTGCCAGGTTAGTAAATCCAGCTTCATCCACAAAGATAAATAAATTTGGTCTGGCCTCAATCTCCATTACCGTCTAAAATGAAATAAAACCACCGTTTTAGTACAGCACGTTATGCATAGCTATGTATGTATTCTGCTTAGTTTTTGAACAAACATCTGACCTGGACATATTGATAACGGATCTCTTTTACCCGCTCTCCATTCCTTTCAAACGGTACAGTGTATAACTGCTTCATCCTTACCTTATGTTTATCCAGGACTCTGGCAATTGTTGTAATGCTGACCGTGTTGACATTGGCAAAAGTCACATTGTCTGCCAGCACTCGGTCCCCAATGGGTCTAAGTTTACAGTAATAGCATTGTTAGCAATGACCATATCAATGATGGCAGTCTCCTGGGCATCTGAAAAAATGCGGCCTCTCCCTCCTGTAGGAGGCAACCTTTGAATCCTACATATAGTAATACACAGTAAAACACAAAACAATCAATATAATTGAAAAATGTAGGAGATGTAAAATATAAACATAGTGTACTGTACTGTGACATGTAGTGTAGTGAGCTGTGTTTGGAATTATTTCATTTTATTGTCAATATTTTTATATTATTTTCCATAGATTTCAATGTGGCTGCAGAAGAAATTGACTTTTTTCCCATCATTCTGTTTTGATTGTGTTTTTAACTGTTTTGAACAAAGTGTGTTAGCATTTGAAAAATGTGCTGCAAAAGTGTAGTGTTTTGGAGGCTGTAGACTCTGACTGAGAAAGGAGTTCATGAGTTTTGGTAACTGTAGTCATTGAATGCATTTTGTGTGAAAGCAATGAAAAATGAACCACAGTTTCGACCGCATAGACTTCTGTTTCGCTGACTGTGTGAAGAGTTTTGAAAAAGTGACTTCTGTATTGAACAATGCGTGTTAGCAATTGAAAAAAACTGTAATCATTAATAAATCAACATTTGAATTTTACCTAAATAAATCAACAACAACTAAATAGTCAAATGTGTAAGAGACTCCATTTGTCTCACAATGACCACCGACGGACGTGACGTAAGAAACGACCACGGAACAAGAATGGAAAACAAACCTCCTTCATGACGCTACTTAGACACACACACTCACACACACACGCACACACTCACACACACACACACACACACACACACACACACACACACACACACACACACACACACACACACACACACACACTCACACACTCACACACACACACACACACACACACACACACACACTCACACACACACACTCACACACACTCACACACTCACACACTCACACACTCACACACACACGTACACACTCACACACACACACACACACTCACACACACACACACGCACACAGTCACACACACGCACACACACACACACTCACACTCACACACACACGCACACACTCACACACGCACACACACACACACACGCACACAAAGTCAAGTCAAGTCAAGTCAAGTTTATTGTCACTTCACAGTTTACACAAGTATAAAGCAGTGAGTGAAAATATTATGTGCAATACCCGACGACAGACAGCAGTTATAAAAATAAGAATTTTATTTTATAGAAAACAGAATCGAATAAAGTTAAATATATAAAAGTAAAAATGCTATATATAAAATGCAATATATCGGCACAGAAAAAGAGCAATATGTATATATAAAGCAGCCTGTTTGTGGAAGCTATCTCTGAGTCTATTTGATACCACTTGATACTGCGGTATCGCCTGCCTGACGGTAACAGTGAGTACAGTTGGTGGCTGGTGGGCAATGTCTTTATGATGCGTTTGGCCTTGGCCACGCACCGCTGGTTGTAAATATCCAGGAGGGAGGGGAACTCACCTCCAACCATATACTGGGCCGTCCGCACCACCCTTTGAAGTGCTCTGCGCTCCAGTGCGGTGCAGTTCCCGTACCGGGCGGTGATACACCCTGTAAGAACACTCTCGATGGTGCCGGTGTAGAATGTTCTCAGGATGCGGGGGCCCATGCTGAATTTCTTCAGACGCCTGAGGAAATCCAGGCGTTGTTGGGCCCTTTTCACCACGTGTGTGGTGTGCGTGGACCATGTGAGGTCCTCGGAGATGTGCACGCCGAGGAACTTGAAGCTGCTGACCCTCTCTACTGCAACACCGTCGATGGAGATAGGGCTGTAAAGACACACACACACACACACACACACACACACAGACACACACACACACACACACACACACACACACACACACACACACACACACACACACACACTCACACACTCACTCACACACACACTCACTCACTCACACACACACACACACACACACACATGGTAGCAGCCGTCTACACCATGTTGGGCCAGCGGTTTCTAATTAATAACATGTGTATGTAATGTACCATCCCCCCTCCTTCCTACATCACCCACCACCCCTCCCTCCACCTCTCTCCCTCCCTCCCTCCAGCCCCGGATGGGAGGGAGGGAGAGAGAAGGAGGGGGAGAGAGAGGGGGGAGAGTGTGCAGACGTGTAGGTCAGATATTCGGTGTGCAGCCGGCATCCGACTCTAACATCCACTCAGCCCCCGGTTCCCTCCTCTCCACAACACCTGCTGCTCTTGCTTTTTAAAGTGCCGCTTACCGAGGAGGAAATCCTCTCATGTGGAACTGAGACAACTGCCACCACCACCACCACCTCCACCACTACCTCCACCACCTCCACCACTACCTCCACCACCTCCACCACAATCACCACCTCCACCACTACCTCCACATCTACCCCCACCCCCACCACCTCCACCACCACCTCCACCTCTACCCCCACCCCCACCACCTCCACCACCACCACCACCACCACCACCACCACCACCACCACCTCCACCTCTACCCCCACCCCCACCACCACCACCACCTCCACCACCACCACCACCACCCCCACCCCCACCACCACCACCTCCACCTCTACCCCCACCCCCACCACCTCCACCCCCACCACCACCACCTCCACCACCACTACCACCAGCAGCACCACCTCCACCACTACCTCCACCTCCACCACCACAACCACCACCACCTCTACCACCACCACCTCTACCACCACCACCTCTACCACCACCACCACCACCACCACCACCACCACCACCATCTCTACCACCACCACCTCTACCACCACCACCACCACCACCACTATCTCCACCACCACCACCACCACCATCACCACCACCACCACCACCACCACCTCTACCACCACCACCTCTACCACCACCACCTCCACCACCACCCCCACCTCCACCACCACCCCCACCACCACTAGAATAAGTAAAGACAGGAAAATATAAAGATAAATAAAGTGAATTATTGCGTTCCATGGTATATGCGTGTGTGTATGTGTGTGCATGTGTGTGTGTGTGTGTGTGTGTGTGTGGGGGGGGGGGGGGTGTTCATGCCTGTGCCACATGAGCAAAGATGTTCACAATTATTCTGGTTTGATGCTATGCTTTGTGTATTTTCTTCTCTCTAAGTTGTTAAAGACATGTCCAATCTATCTGTCATTTCCAATCACTTAGATAGCTTGTTTGATCAAGCCTAATTAAACATTGGCAATTACCAAAGTGACAATGGCCACATTTAAATGCATCCATTTACTTGATGAGAGCGAGATGATGAGAATAAGATAGGGTGTGACCAACACTACCCATTGAAAGCAATAGCTAGCCAGATATTGGGTGTCAAGTAATGCATGCCCTAGTAGCACGGTGACCGGGTCCATGGTCCAAAAAAAGAAAAGAAAAGAAGAAAATCATGTAATTGAAGTAATAAATGAAGAGCTGAATCACATCCTCCTGGTCAGGCTCCGCTGGGCACCGTGTAAAGCTCACCGCTCTGTTCCCCGGGTGTCAAGTGAGTCTCATGTTGGTTGACCAGCACACGGGTACACCGGCACCAAGCCTCTGGTTACAATTCACTCACAGAAATCCTGCCGTCTCGGAAACCAGCTCCATTACTGAGGCCGGAACAAAGGCTGGGGGGGGGGCGCCTTCTCTGCTTGCTGTAAATCTAGAAGCCAGATTTACAGAGCTCCACCTGAGTCTCCCATCCAGTGTCTTATGTATGACGGAGCTGGCCTACTGAACACATCACAGAACGACAGTGGTTTTGTTGGCGTGGTCCATGGTGGTCGACGTGTTGTTGTCAGCTTGGGCTTCTGTGAGAGAGCACTGAGTATTGAGCAGCCTGGAGAGAGACTGGGCTATTGTCTTTTTTCCCCGAGCCGAGGCGTCCCTGGTTGGGGTGGTTGTGGGCATATGTCTGGGCTACTACTCCGACTATCTGCACAACGCACACATCTGTTAGCCCTTATAGGTCCCTGAGGAAGGACCCAGCAGAGCAGGGCTGTGGTGGTGGTGGTGGTGGTGGTGGTGGTGGTGACTGCTCTGGCCACAGATGTCATCAAATAGTCCCCGGACTATTCATTCAAACCTTCCTAGCATTTGGCCCCTACCTTTTTAACAAATAATTAGCTGAAATTGACCTGTTTCTTTCTGTCCCCTCATTGCCTCCCTCTCTCTCCTCATGCTCTCATATGAGTAATGAGTATGAGGGGTTAACAGCGGGTCACAGAGAGTCCCTATCTGCCATGTTATTTATTCAGTGGAATGAGAAATTGATCACATTATTGCGTTGAGAGCCTCCTGATTGGTTCTAATCAGGCCGGTATTGGCAGGCCGGCCCGAGGCCACTGCATTAGACATGCTCAGGCAGCCACAGGTCACCACAACTCAGCCATTTTACAACTTTAGCGTGACCTCCGTGACCCCTTGATGACCACTTTACATGATGGAAGGATCCGGGCTCCAGACAAAGGAGGTGAGCCGCTGGGCTGTGGAACAGGGACCATGATATTGTGGCATTACATAACACAAGGAAAAAATATACATAAATATATATATATAATTAGTATATGACAAAAATAACCCTGTATGCCATGACTCTTAAAAAGACAAAGAGTTGTATGATGACTCGTACACAGCAAGTTGTTAAAGGATTATAATTTGAGTGGTGAAATGCTAATTTACGCATTTAAGCATTGGCTTGTTTTAGCGGTCACACCTCAGTGAAATGTTTCCTGGTGGAAAAAGGTGAGTTAGTGCACTCCCCTCAGGGGTGACTTCCTGCCACTGATCAAAAGTGTTCCCTTGTTCATTTACAACAAGCTGGGAACCTACCAGTTCATGTTGACTTAACCGTATGCTTACCGTATGCTAACCGTATGCTAACCGTATGCTAACCGTATGCTAACCGTATGCTAACCGTATGCTGTTCATCTGGATTCTAGACACACATTATAATTCAGCGATAGCTTTCTGACATTAGAGCATTTATACCTTGAAGAAAATCGTTATTGTGTACTTAGTCCAAAAAATAAAAGTTTATACAAACAAATCAACTAAAATCTTGGGAATATTTTTTGGTTTTTTGGAATTTCAATTATTTACAGTTCCATGAAAACATAATGTTAAAAATACAACAATTAAGCTTTATTGACATCTGCAAGAATGTTGTGTGTGCTTCCATTGAGTAGTGGATCCTCCCCAGGTCCTCAGAGAGTCTGGTTCTTACAGCTGTGTAATGGGCTTCTACGTAGGGTGTGGCTTTTGGGGGGAAGAGTTTTAATTCTGACCCCTGAATCAGTTACCTCTGACTCATCTGCATTTAAATGATTTCACTTCCAGGGGCATGAATTAAATCAAGTCTCACCAAACAACAACAACAATAACAGGAGAGGAGCCATTTTTCAATAGCTGCTCTTAAATATGTAGAAGATTGTGGTGACGCTCCAGAGCTTATAAAATCCCTCCTTTAAGCCTCAGTCACACGTTGGCTCCCGTTTGAGATCAGACAGCGTCTGATCTCAAACGGTCGTAGCGCTACGGCTACGACACAAAAAGTGAAAAAGTCGGATGACTATCCTCAATGATGTGGAACGTCCTCTCGTTGTCTGAACGCAGTCGTATACGTTGGTCACAGAGTCCTACGGATGGGGAAAGGTCCGAGAGGTCGGCCGAGCACTCCGACAGTTTAGTGAGTCCCGTAACATTCGGGAAACTCAGCCGATTTTGTCTAGTCGGATTACAATCGTGACTATGTCAAGACAGATTCTGCTGTATCGGATCAACATGGTAACAATGTCCTGTGTTGTCTGGACGGTGTCCGGCCGATTGAGTCCAGATTGCGTCCAGATCTTGCCGGATGTCTAACGGATGTCTTCCGTCAGCGTCCGTTCTGATCGGTCTGATCTCTATCGGATCGCATTCGGGAGAATCGGGACGCTTCATGAACAGTTCAGCTGCGGTGGCAGTATAGCTCAGGAGGTAGAGCGGTCGCCTCTCAACCGGAAGGTTGCTGGTTAGATCCCTGGCTCCTCCTAGCAATAATCAATAACTGTCGAGGTGTCCTTGAGCAAGACACCCTAACCCTAACTCCTCCCCGGGCGCTGTATAAATAGCTGACCGCTGCACCTAATACTACGATGGGTTAAATGCAGAGAAATTACTTTTGCTGTGTTGTACGCTGACAAATTTGAATTATTATTATATCTGATTGTTGTACAAATTTGTACAAATGGGGAATGTGTGAGTGAGGCTTCAGCGTAGAGGTGGATGCTTAGTAACACATGATTTGCACATTTGCACAACAAACACATGGAGGATGTTTTAACACCTAGCTAATAGGATCGCACCATTCAACTGAAACCAGGAGCTAAATAAACACTGTTCATATTGTTCAGAGAGTTTATTAGGTCAGTAAAGTTAAAACTTAAAACTTGTACAAGAAATAATCATTTGTTTTCCCTTCATTGTCCAACCCCTTTCTCCCTTTCACTGAGAGCGGTAAACCAGGGAAACACAGAAGTGCTGAGCTAATGATTCACCGCGAGAAGCCTCTAGCCTAATGCCGCTAAACACACACATGGGCTACATTCAGAACGCTGGGGATTCTGTACACTTAGCATCTGTTTAACTCAACCTCTCTGGGATTGGGAGTTCATAGAAGTTAAAACAGAAATGAAACGATGTGCATAAACCAAGAAAGATATCAAAATGTTCTTATAGACCATGTGACTTCCCATCCTATAAATGAAACAGAGAACAGCTAAAGATAACACCTCTTCCCAAAAGACCATAGCATCCCAATGCTAACATATGTACAGTATGCTGTAACAGAACACAGTGTAAATAATGTCCAATTAACTTCCCTTCTCCCTCTTTTCATTGTTTTTGGGCTCTTAATATGGTTGACAATGTTCTCGTTTAGACTACTTCCTTTTCTAATTAAGCTAGCTCCCCCCCGGGACCTGAGATGAGGGGGGGTGGTCCACTCAGAGGGGACGGCCACGGGTCTGCTCTCTCTCTCTCTCTCTCTCTCTCCCCCCCCTCTCTCTCTCTCTCTCTCTCTCTCTCTCTCTCTCTCTCTCTCTCTCTCTCTCTCTCTCTCTCTCTCTCTCTCTCTCTCTCTCCAGCTCGTGTAAATAATCTGCTACGCTCTTCACGCTCCTCCGAAGCTGTTAAAGAACACCCCCCCCCCCACACACACACACACACACACGCACACACGCACACACACACACACACACACACACACACACACACACACACACACACACACACACACACACACACACACACACACACACACACACACACACACACACACACCATCCCTACACACACCATTGATGTTGAAATGTTTACAAAGGCAACAGTACAAGCAGAATTAATCTTCCAAGATCACAATGAGGACATTGAGGAATTTGCCTGAGCATAGGAAGAGGCTTGTGACCTGGTGTTGTGCCAACAGTAGCATTGTGGGGGTGGTGGTGGTGGTGGTGGTGGTGGTGGTGTGTATGTGTGTGTGTGTGCGTGTTTGTGTGTGTCTGTGTGGTAGGGTGTGACTGTGTGTGTGTGTGTGTGTGTGTGTGTGTGTGTGTGTACACACGAGACTCCTGCGGTTACTCAAATGTTGTAAACTGAACTAAAGCTTAGGCCTCATTCATAAGCTGTTTACCCTGTCGATAAATCAGAGCATCCCTGAAGCCACAGGTAATGATGGAGCGGGGGAGGGGAGGGGGTGGGGCTGGAGGTGGAGGGGTGGGGCTGGAGGTGGAGGGGTGGGGGTGGTGGAGGGGTGGGGCTGGAGGTGGAGGTGGAGGGGTGGGGGTGGTGGAGGGGTGGGGCTGGAGGTGGAGGGGTGGGGGTGGTGGAGGGGTGGGGCTGGAGGAGGAGGGGTGGGTGTGGTGGAGGGGTGGGTGTGGTGGAGGGGTGGGGCTGGAGGTGGAGGGGTGGGGCTGGAGGTGGAGGGGTGGGTGTGGTGGAGGGGTGGGTGTGGTGGAGGGGTGGGGCTGGAGGTGGAGGGGTGGGGGTGGTGGAGGGGTGGGGCTGGAGGTGGAGGGGTGGGGGTGGTGGAAGGGTGGGGGTGGTGCTGAGGATGAGGCCTGGGCTTGATGTTTTCAACATGATGCTGATGTGTTGGTGTGGGTTTCATTCCTTGTTGTGGTTGTTCCAAACTAATATATGACGATATATTGTATTATATTTGATTATCCATATATAGCTAGATAGATAGATAGATCGATCGATCGATAGATCGATCGATCGATCGATAGATAGATAGATAGATAGATAGATAGATAGACAGACAGACAGACAGACAGACAGACAGACAGACAGACAGACATTTGCTTGTTGCAGTGACACCTTGTTGAAATACTGCTTGGCTCAGATGTTCCCCTCTGCGTCGGACGGTGGTAACCTGAAGGCTGTGACACCCAGACAGGCTGGGGTGTGTTTACAGGCCTGTGAGAGGCCTGTGCTTCAGGAGGGCTATCTCTCTCCTGCGAAGGCAGAGAACAGACTAGCGAGGCACATTCCGGGGATGGATGCGGTCGGCTGAACGCCCCAGTGCCACATTCCTCATAGTTACAAGTAAGTGTTCACCGGACAGCCTCTTCAAACGCTCGCACTCTGGCCTGCGCGGCACGCCGTCCCGCTGATGATGGATGGATCTCACCGCTTTTCCAGTGACTCGTGATGTCATTTCCAGTAGGAGGTATTTATATCCGTGACGCTGTCTGGGATAATATATATATACTGCAGGGACTACTCCTCCGCCTCAGTGTCAAGTGAAAGCCATGAATTATGCAGGGTGGTATAAAGTGTGTATGAAACAGTCAGTAACACAGATACACCTGTGTGTAACGCTTGGTGTCATATCTCCGTGTGTGTCCTTACCCCCCGGCTCCTTTACCCCGCAGAGACGGAGCACCTGCTGCCAGGGCCCTGACCCTGAATCTCACAGCCACAGGGGGTCACGACCCTGAATCTCACAGCCACAGGGGGTCACGACCCTGAATCTCACAGCCACAGGGGGTCACGACCCTGAATCTCACAGCCACAGGGGGTCACGACCCTGAATCTCACAGCCACAGGGGGTCACGACCCTGAATCTCACAGCCACAGGGGTCACGACCCTGAATGTCACAGCCACAGGGGGTCACGACCCTGAATGTCACAGCCACAGGGGGTCACGACCCTGAATCTCACAGCCACAGGGGGTCACGACCCTGAATGTCACAGCCACAGGGGGTGCGCTCGGCCCATTAGTGACAGAGGGGATCCTCCGTCACTGCCTCACTCCTCCGTCACTGCCTCACTCCTCCGTCACTGCCTCACTCCTCCGTCACTGCCTCACTCCTCCGTCACTGCCTCACTCCTCCGTCACTGCCTCACTCACCCTGGACCGCATCAACGGCTCCTGACCCCAACCTCCCACAAGAGAGTCAGTGGATGTAATGACAAAGTCAACAACACTCAGTTTCTTGTTTTGACAAAAACATAGTTTTAAAAACTTTAATCAAGGTCATCATTAAAGGTTTCCCAATAGCATTTAAAGTCTGACTAATATAGCATGGTGTTTAAAACCCTTACATCTTCTATGGCGCTCTTTGGGCTCTGATGAGGCGTGCCGTGTGTGAGGATCTGTGTGTTTTCACAAGCAGCCGTATCACCTGGTAAGGTCCACCTTCACCCGGAGTCAGGCCAGAGTCTGGCGGGCCTCAGCTATGTATGAGTCAGAAGAAATTCAGTCTCATTTACGACAGGGCAGTCTTGTAAAATTGGAGTCTGTCTGCAAGTGGAGTGTAAAATCAAGGCCTTTCTCAACAGGCTAGCGTGTTAAACACACAGTGAGAGCTAGCTTATTGCTAGCAAAGTGACGCACTTCCTTCAGCAGGAAGAATGTTAAAACAAACCTCTGGCACTTTGTTCCAGATGTAACTCCTCTAAATGAGACTATAGGGCTGTGACTATAGGGACTATAGGGCCGTAGCCCCTATTGAACGGACCAAACCTATAGGGCCGTAGCTCCTATTGAACGGACCAAACCTATAGGGCCGTAGCCCCTATTGAACAGACCAAACCTATAGGGCTGTAGCCCCTATTGAACAGACCAAACCGCTTACCCAAGCCTCAGCTCCTCCACATGGATAATTGCAGTGACTTGTGAGGGGAAGTGACTGGTTTGGACCCTTTGTTAGGCTGGATTATCAGCAGCCAGCGCTCTCAATAGGAAGTGCTGGTGGAGCTACAGTAACAGAAGGCTAAACTCTGCCCTGTGATGATCGGAGTGACACATGCGTTTGGCTGTAATGAAAATAAGCCCATTGGCGGCGTATCCAGCCCCGCCCACTCCAAGACCCACTTCCTGTCTGCTGAGCCTTCATAGAAGTGGCAGACTGATAGCAGGGCTAAGGGGGGGGGGTGTCAGATTACATCCAGTGATGTGAATGACAGACCTCAGCACACTGCATTATGACCCAAAGGCACAAATAGCATGTCTGAAATATGTGGAACATTTCATATTTCAGTTACAAACTAGAATGTGTTTTTCTATTATTTTCATCTTTGAAAATGTTTTGACAATGTACATTCTTAAAAAAATAATGTATGTAAGATACAATAAATATATTATACAAATACACTTTTACGGTACAATTGAATGTCCCACAGTTGAATGTTACATTGAAGAGATCTGTAAATTCATTCAATCATTCATTCAAACCGCAAAAGTAGAATTTATTTAATTGCATTCAAGAAATGTGTTGCTCTACTTTAAGTTGTGTAATTTCGTAAAGTACACTACACTACACACTACACTGTAAAATACAGCGGCATTTTGAACAATGCTTGTATTTAGCTTTTTTGGCCGCCTCCCTATCCGTATCAGTAATCTGTTCTTGAAACAAGGCAGAGGACCAGAGTCTGATAACTGGTGTGGTCATCAGGGCTGAGCTAGTCTGCTCTCACCGCTTGATCCACACACACACACACACACACACACACACACACACACACACACACACACACACACACACACACACACACACACACACACACACACACACACACACACACACACACACACACACACACACACACACACACACACACACACACACACACACAAACACACACACACACACACACACACACACACACACACACACACACACACACACACACACACACAAACACACACACACACACACACACACACATCACATCAGTACCGGAAACGTTCCTTGAATAGCCCATGGGGGCAAACAGATGACTTCAGACTCAGTATCCATCAAAAATAGAAGAAAGAAAACAGACATTAGACGACTTCCCCATACTGCTCCTCCCTGTCTGGTCCAAAGCCCCGGGCTTTGCCCTGGACAACCCCTGGGCAGACAGGGTTCACGTCCATGTTCTACATCAACATAATCCCAGCACCCTCTGGATGAGAGCTGTGTGCTGCAGCTGTCGCTGGCAGGGCCTCAGGAGCACTGTAAGCAGAGGTGAATGATACAGCACATGACGGAGGAAGCGCCTCTAGGTCTGACTCTAGGTCTGGGTCTAGGTCTGGCTCTAGGTCTGGATCTAGGTCTGACTCTAGGTCTGACTCTAGGTCTGACTCTAGGTCTGGCTCTAGGTCTGGCTCTAGGTCTGGATCTAGGTCTGACTCTAGGTCTGACTCTAGGTCTGGCTCTAGGTCTGGCTCTAGGTCTGGATCTAGGTCTGGCTCTAGGTCTGGATCTAGGTCTGGCTCTAGGTCTGGCTCTAGGTCTGGCTCTAGGTCTGGCTCTAGGTCTGGCTCTAGGTCTGGATCTAGGTCCAGGCTTCCATGGGCCTGATGTGTCCCAGAGACAGACATCAGACATCAGCCTCTGTGGCTTGTGTTATATGGTGTTATAATCTGTGGCGATCCATGACATGTACGATTATTAGAATTACACAAGGGCTCATGTCAGTTATTCAGGTTATTCACTAACAATGTTTTGTAGTTTTTATTTTTTTCACCCTACACAGTTCTTGTGTAAAAAAAGAATCCCAAAAATGTAAAGCGTAGCACTTTGTCCAGTGAGATATTAGATGACATATAACCTTAAGAACCTCTTTATGGACGTATGAGAGAGCTTTCCTGTTTATTCCTTTTAAACTAAAACAGTGAACCAGTGAGTCAAGCCGTGGGTGTGTGGCCCCTGCTGTGTCATGTGACATGTGGAACACCTCCCTGCGCGTCTGACACTAATGTTACACCATGGGGGGTGGGGGGCGGAGCCTGGGCCATCAGAGTTCAGGTGAGGTTAATTACAGAGAATGGTTAGGCCTGCCGCTGCAGCGGGGGGCCGGTGGGAGGACTCACCCTCCGGGCCCCCGTGTGAGTCCCAGCCGGCGGGCTCCAGGCACCGCACCTCATGGTGGCAGGCGGGCGCCGAGCCCCAAATTAAAGCCTGACGCTAGGCCGCAGCTTGTCATTACGCCGCCGACAGAACGGGCGATTCTCCGTGGGAGAGACACCCAAATGGACTTGTGTCGCATAAAGATAAACCACATTTAGGGAATTATTTCAGCATTTACAGAGGGTTGTAATTTCTATCATAAGGTTTTATTTAAGGTTTATAATAACTGTTGGATGGACCAAGAGTGCGTATTAGGAGACAAGCTAAACAGCATTCAGAGAGGAGAGGGCCTATGGATCAGATTGGATTAAGGGGATTTTTGCAATGCAAATGAAGGCACCTCCAATCAATAAGGGCTGTTCTACTCAATATACAAACTAATTAAGAGGTAATACAATCAAACCAGAACAAAACAGAGCAGCACCACTTCCTCAGAAAGAAATTCAATCAAACCTTTTTATGTGAAAAGATAAAATCTAAAGTGATCTTTGTAGGAATAATGACCTGGGCTTTGTGTCTGTTTAATAAGGAGAACTTGTCTTAGGAGGTTACGTTCAATGTGCATATTCTAATCAATATGAATTACATAGGGTTTTATCTTACTTATCTGCTCCAGTCTGCTAAGCTAATTAATGTTTTATCGAGTGTTTTAACTCAATTATTTTACAAAGTCAAAGTAAGGTTCAACACACTCTTCTACGGGCAGCCAGTACATTCTCTAGGGCCGTTAGAAAGTTAATTTCTTTGGTGAAGTAATACAATCATTAAAACAACAGCAGGCTCAAGATTAATTTGTAAAAAATATTTTTATTTTCTGAAAACCGAAAAACTGTGCACATTTCAAACACAAATACACTTTTTATACCTTGTTCACATAGCAGCAGCGCTCTGTGTCAGGTCCATTCAGCGCTGCAGCGGTCATTGGTGGAGTTGGGATGAGTCTCCTCTCTTCTCTCCTGCTTCATTCCAGCTGATTGCTCATTTTCTAATGCTAATGGTGTCAGGACAGGGGCTCGAGTTTCACCCTGTCAGCTGGCCACTGGGGCTGCGGGACGGATCTAATGTGCTCTGACAGGAGGGAACTGATCTCATTGAAAAGGGATTTGATATGTGGCATGAATGTGGTGACCCTGTATGGACGTATTGATGACCCTTATCGTTCAGCGACTCAAAGCCATTCAGGAAGACTTTATTTTTCAGTGTCAAAAACCCAGAGCCATGACTTATGGATGAGCCGGGCCCCTGGGCTGTTTTCAGCCCCTTCCTTTTTTTTGATAACACGTCTGTGTGACTCCTGTGTTGTCACGGCAGCAGGCGGATGAGCGGGTGTGAGGGTGGGGGTTAGATGATGTTGGCTGATGGGACGGTTATAGCAGCCTATCACAATAAACCACAAACTGCAGACACCCGGCCGGCTGGGCCTTGTTTACAGGTCAGATCAGTCAGTACAGGACCCGGAGGAGCAGCGTGTGGAGCCTCTCTTTGACTGCTTTATGACACTGCCATAGTTTGGTTATATTTACCTCCCCACTCCGCCTAGCCAGTGTCAATTAATCGTATTATCATATCTACAAATATGATTTGAGATAACTGATGATCTGGGCGTGTTCAGAACTACACTTTCAAACTAATCTTGCAAGACAAAAAAACAGCCAGAGAATGTGGTATCCCAGCATGTTTACCTCTGCAACAGAGGGAAGGTGTCAACCAAGTGGAAAAGTACCGAAGAGTAAATGCTTGAAGTACATGAGGCTAAAGGTTTGCCCCCAGCGCCCCAGGCTGAGGATTGCAGGCCCCCAGGACTCCACCCGTGCCCCAGGCTGAGGATTGCAGGCCCCCAGGCCTCCACCCACGCCCCAGGCTGGGGATTGCAGGCCCCCAGGCCTCCAACCGCGCCCCAGGCTGAGGATGGCAGGCCCCCAGGCCTCCACCCACGCCCCAGGCTGGGGATTGCAGGCCCCCAGGCCTCCACCCGCGCCCCAGGCTGAGGATGGCAGGCCCCCAGGCCTCCACCCGCGCCCCAGGCTGAGGATGGCAGGCCCCCAGGCCTCCACCCGCGCCCCAGGCTGGGGATTGCAGGCCCCCAGGCCTCCAACCGCGCCCCAGGCTGAGGATGGCAGGCCCCCAGGCCTCCACCCGCGCCCCAGGCTGGGGATTGCAGGCCCCCAGGCCTCCACCCACGCCCCAGGCTGGGGATTGCAGGCCCCCAGGCCTCCAACCGCGCCCCAGGCTGAGGATGGCAGGCCCCCAGGCCTCCACCCGCGCCCCAGGCTGAGGATGGCAGGCCCCCAGGCCTCCACCCGCGCCCCAGGCTGAGGATGGCAGGCCCCCAGGCCTCCACCCGCGCCCCAGGCTGAGGATGGCAGGCCCCCAGGCCTCCACCCGCGCCCCAGGCTGAGGATGGCAGGCCCCCAGGCCTCCCATCAGGGGATACGCCCACTTCTCACCTGTCATATCAATAGGATGTATGTTCATAACCTTCATTATGTTAGTTTTTGGTCCATCAAATAGTATGGGTTTAAGGAAACCCAGTGGAATCAGACTCAGATTCAGATGCAATCAAACCGTTGAACCCAAACTCTCATGTGTGAACATGAACCACCTGAGATAAAGGATTGCTTTAAGAAGCAGTTTGACATGCTGCTGTGATTCCTAATAACCAAGTGACAGCGACGGGGACCGACGTGCTACAGCAGCGCTGTAGGTGTCACAGTGAGTTCCTCTCCAGTAGCACAGGAAGTGGTATCGGTGCACGCCGCGAGGTGTTGTTAGAAGTATGTTAACATTTCCAGATCAAATCTCAGATCCTCCGCATGTGACAGTGTTCCAAATCCAGTTCTGCTGTGGCCTCATTATCACTTCCTAATAGCATTCTGTTCCCTGCCATTAGAGGACTTTCTCCCTTCCTAACAAAAAAACCTGTTTCTTTAGAGGTTCTTTTAGAGGTATTTCTTCTTTTTATCAAATAGTGTAGATTGTGGTAAATTGGATTCGTATTTTGCTCTGTATTATTAATGTTTTATGTAAAAACATGGCAGCATACAAAATGTAATGTGACTCCTAATGAAAAGGCTAATGAAAATACTACAGAAGATCATCTAAAAGTATATGAAGAAATGATTTATAACAATTATAATATAAAACTAAATACAAAAATACAACCAATTACAACCAATCTAAATCTCTCTAAATACATTTGCATTGCATCTGTGGGGTCCAATCTGAAAGGAACTCCACACTAAATTAAAACAATACATGTAAGCAGAAAAAAAACGGCTTAACGGGGAAAAAAACCAAAGAAGAAGATCAATAAAGAGAACAAGCGCCCACTGTATTCACTAAGCTCTATTCTTCTGTGGGGGAAGCCGGACCCCTCTCTCCCCTTCCTCCTCCAGACGCCATACACTGGGAAATCCACCCCACATTACTGCCATTGTGAGGGCTGCTTTGCTTTCACAGTCCAGAGATCAAAACAAGCAGCCATGTTTCCAAGGAACAAATGTCTTAGCAGCTGGGCCGGTGTGAACACAGATACAACGCTGACAGGAAGCCCAGTCACTCGGAGAGCCCAATTATGTACCCCGGCCGCGGGGGGAGGTTTACTAACAGCGCTTTTCTTGTTTTGCAGTCTGCTCTGAGGTATATGATTAACTTCCCCACCGAGGGCAGTGCCGTCCCCACAGCACTGCCCTCTCGCTAGGGGCAGCACCTGGGAGTGGAGGCACGGGCAATCACTACCAGACTACCAGGCAAGAAGAAGAAGAAGAAGAAGAAGAAGAAGAAGAAGAAGAAGAAGAAGAAGAAGAAGAAGAAGAAGAAGAAGAAGAAGAAGAAGAAGAAGAAGAAGAAGAAGAAGAAGAAGAAGAAGAAGAAGAAGAAGAAGAAGAAGAAGAAGAAGAAGAAGAAGAAGAAGAAGAAGAAGAAGAAGAAGAAGAAGAACCAACCAACAAAAAACTCAAACCAAAGTGGGTGGTTTCTGTGATTCTTTCTCTTTAAATGAATTTTATTTGGGGACACTTCTGTTGACAGTGTTGGTATCACTGCGAGAAGGCAGGTTATAAAGGCTCTTTCTTTAAGCCAGGCTGGCTGTCAGTGTCCAAGTACGGCTCATGTATAGGGCTCTAATTACAGGCTTTTCTGAGGTATAAAGAGCAACTTTGTTAACTGCCATTGAGTGTTACACTGCATCATTCCCTCCCATAACAAACAAAAAAATAATAATTTTCTCAGGGATGAAAACATTTTGCTCTGAAGGGCCAATCCCAGAGACGCCCTCACTGTGGTGCTGATGGAAAAGAAGTATTTTAAAGCCCATAACTGCCCTTAACTGTCATATAACAAATGAAAAGTTTCCTTTCACTGCATCTGCCCTATTTATGCAGGAGTTCTTTACCTGACTTGCTAAAGAGATTTCCTTTATCCTTTATCCTTTATCTTTTGTCATTTTATTCAAGCCGGCGACCAACAGAAGTGAATATAAGCATGTATATATATATATAAGCAGAGTTCATGCTTCAGACGGCTCCATAGAGGCTCTTACCCCCCTTTACATCACTGCATTTACATTTAATGACGCCCTACATATTAACCCTGGCCAGCATCCAATCACTGGGAAGAAGTGAATGATCTGTTCCAGCGTCCCATTTGAACTTGTTATGTAACCAGGGGAAGGACAGAGAAGGGAAAGCCTTTCCCTTTGTTTTGTTTGTTATTAATCCAGCATTCATAAAAGATGGAACCACTGGGTAATCTTTAATCCAGTAGCTGTGAATACAGGTGATCAGACACAGGACCCCCAGACCCCCGGAGCACCAGGAGGGCCAGCCGTGTTGAATCGGGTGTCGGATCGCAAGCTGTCCTTCCCTCCTCCCTCCCACCGTCCAAACCACTGGAAAGCTGAAACAGTGCTCCATTCATATTTAATCAGAACCCTGCTTACTCTCTCTCTCTCTCTCTCTCTCTCTCTCTCTCTCTCTCTCTCTCTCTCTCTCTCTCTCTCTCTCTCTCTCTCTGTGTCAGGATGTTTCACTACATGGGTACAAACAAACGGATCCCTAGCCGTTTGAGTACCAGCCAGCAGCAGCAGGTGGCTGGTTGTTGGTAACTGCTTACTGAGCAGTTACCAACAGTTACTGGGTCTGCATGTAAATAACACCAGTCGGTAAATATTAATTATGGGTGTTGCTGGTGAAACACAAACCAATACCACCACCGGTCACCCAGCAGAACAGCCTGTGTGAATGCAAGCATGTGTGTCTATGTGTAACAGGCTCGGTGTTAGGTGTGTGTGTTTTTGTGCGTGTGAGTGTGTGTGTGTGTGTGTGTGTGTGTTATGTGCAATATGATCAGAGATGATCAAAGGTGTCAGGTTACGGTGGGCTGTATGTGTTCCCATGACTCAGAGGTTTGGTGTGTCAGGTTGATCGCTGGGTTCCCTGTGGCGACACCTGGCAAAAATGTCCTTACACTGAAAATGCTTGTATGTTTTTATGATATAGTATGATTAAAAATAATAATAATAATACAACTTATACAAAGACTATTACTAGTGCAACTGCTACTACTACGATGAAGACTACTTTCTAATGTAATGTAATGTACTATTCACATTAAAGGTTCAACATATATTAGATTAGATTCATTAGATTAGATTCAAATTTATTGTCATTGTACAGCACAAGTAAATAATAATTAAAAAACTATTTGTTTAGCATCTATCCACCATATATGGTTGATAATCCTATTGTTTTTGCATAAGCCTATGTCAGGAAGATTTATGATGATGTTTATAATGATTTATGCTTGATTTGTTTTGTTCTGCAAGGGCAGAGTTTATCGATATATATCGTTAAGTCCCTAATATCTTGACCATAACTACCCTCATTGGAGGTCATCTGAGGTCATCCCAGGTCATCTGTCGTATTTGAGGCTGTGAAGTACAGGAGTACATAGATGGTGTAGGCTTTAGGCCTGTTATAATTACAGTAGGCTGTTCTGATCCCGATTAACTTTAAATATACAACAATTATAACTTTAAGGCGTTGAATGTGTATTTCAAGAATGTCCAAGCTCACAGTGGTGGGTTATAGCCATCCATGTGTCCTGGTGTATGACTGTGTGTAGAAGTGTCTATGTGTCTTCATGGGTGCCTTCTAACACGCTGGCTTTGAACTCTAACAAAGGAGCACACAATCTGGCATTTAAAGCATCAACGCAGCAGAATCTCTCTCACTCTCTCCATTTTTCCTGTGAATTATTCCGGATGGAAAATAGCTTCATAAATATGCACTAGGGCCATTGACTAACATCTGTGTCAAGGTCTGACAAGCCAGGAGGCAGCAGCCTGTAATTGGAATGACTGGCCTAATCCTACATCAAGACAGACTCATTGACAAGCTAAGCGTGCAGCAGTCCCAACAGTGTCCTATTAGTAGAGCTGGCCTCCTCTGGATGTCCCACTGCTCTCCAAGGACCCTCTCCGGGCCAACTTACAAATGTCATGCGTCTTGTAGGTGATGCGGTTGCATACAAAAAGGTTAACCATTTATAGGTTTCTGCATCTTTACCCGTGGTAGACAGCACCATGTAAGCCTAAACAATGACAAAATAAAACAATGGTTAAAAAAATAATTAAATTAATTGTATTATTTCTAGTCTATAAAATTACAAAGTATGATAATAATTGTGTAATTGGTCTACTATATATTTCTCATACACGTAATGCAAAACAAAAGTGTATTTATATTCAGAACACATATTGCAGTGTAGAGCCCCTTTAGAGAGATCCATCCACTAGCTGGGTCCTCTCCACCTGGACCCACCTGTCCATGCCCTAATCCTCACAAGCTTCTGCTGGATAAAGTCTGACTGGCTTTAAGGACAACTCCCTACTCCCTCATAGCCCAGACCTTACACCTGAGAGCCTACATTCCAGCAGCAAGAGAGGGTTGGAGAGCATCTCCACGTGATCGGGAGGAGGAGGTGGGGGAGGGGGAGGTGGGGGAGGAGGAGGTGGGGGAGGGGGAGGTGGGGGAAGAGGAGGTGGGGGAGGAGGAGGTGGGGGAAGAGGAGGTGGGGGAGGGGGAGGTGGGGGAAGAGGAGGTGGGGGAGGAGGAGGTGGGGGAAGAGGAGGTGGGGGAGGATGAGGTGGGGGGAGGGGGAGGTGGGGGAGGAGGAGGTGGGGGAGGGGGAGGTGGGGGAGGAGGAGGTGGGGGAGGGGGAGGTGGGGGAGGAGGAGGTGGGGGAGGATGAGGTGGGGGGAGGGGGAGGTGGGGGAGGGGGAGGTGGGGGGAGGAGGAGGTGGGGGAGGTGGGGGAGGAGGAGGTGGGGGGAGGGGGAGGTGGGGGAGGAGGAGGTGGGGGAGGATGAGGTGGGGGAGGGGGAGGTGGGGGAGGATGAGGTGGGGGGAGGGGGAGGTGGGGGAGGAGGAGGTGGGGGAGGATGAGGTGGGGGGAGGATGAGGTGGGGGAGGGGGAGGTGGGGGAGGATGAGGTGGGGGGAGGGGGAGGTGGGGGAGGATGAGGTGGGGGAGGATGAGGTGGGGGAGGAGGAGGTGGGGGGAGGGGGAGGTGGGGGAGGAGGAGGTGGGGGGAGGGGGACTCTGGTAAATCATGCTGAACTGATTTGGATTTGATCAGGTTTCTTCTAGTTCAGTTTTTTGGCTGTTTGCAAAAAATGAATCAGTATTGGAACTGGAGATATGATTAGAATGTGTGCAGCGACCACTCGGTTCAGAACAGTGCAGCGACCACTCGGTTCAGAACAGTGCAGCGACCACTCGGTTCAGAACAGTGCAGCGACCACTCGGTTCAGAACAGTGCAGTAGGGTAATGAGTCCAGGCAGTCCAGTAAAGATGTATGACAGTGTAAGATTGGTGGCTTTGTTATGATATGGTAGTTGCTGCACTCCTAACAGTTTATAAGGCCCACTTGCATGTGGGTAGAAACTGTCCTTGAACCCGCTTGTCCTGGTACCGTTACTGTGGTATTGGCGACTGGCAGGTGGGAGAAAAGATGGGGCCGAGATGCTTGCGGTCCTTTGTAATGAAGATGGCCTTGTTCAAAGATCTGGTCCAAAAGATTTTCAATGCATAGAAGTGCACACCCATTGATCTCTGTCCTCACGACCCTCTGGATGTCTTTCTTGTCCTGTCCAGGTGTTGCCGTACCACACGGTGACACCACTCGTCAGGACGCTCTCTATGGTGCCAGGGTAGAAGTGCCTTCTTGAGTATGACCTCTGTGATGTGGGTCCAAGCCAGGTCGTCGGAGATCTGTAGTCCCAGGAAAACGGAAGCAACTGACAATTTCCACTGGTGTCCTGTCCAGGCCTCTGTAGCTCTGTAGATCTGTAGCTGCCCGTCTGTAATGAACAGCAGTCTGACGGAGGTGTCCCTCCTGTCCCTCCAGTCTGACGGAGGTGTCCCTCCTGTCCCTCCAGTCTGACGGAGGTGTCCCTCCTGTCCTCCAGTCTGACGGAGGTGTCCCTCCTGTCCCTCCAGTCTGACGGAGGTGTCCCTCCTGTCCCTCCAGTCTGACGGAGGTGTCCCTCCTGTCCTCCAGTCTGACGGAGGTGTCCCTCCTGTCCCTCCAGTCTGACGGAGGTGTCCCTCCTGTCCCTCCAGTCTGACGGAGGTGTCCCTCCTGTCCCTCCAGTCTGACGGA
>CM051000.1:2988383-2993383 GCA_027704905.1 Muraenolepis orangiensis | reverse complement strand
ATCTTGTCTAGTCTCATCTAGTCTTGTCTTATCTAGATCTAATCTCATCTGGTCTCATGTTGCCTAGTCTAGTCTAGTCGTATCTAGTCTAGTCTTATCTAGTCTTGTCTAGTTTAATCTAGTCGAGTTTAGTCTGATCTAGTCTAGTCTTATCTGGTCTCATTTAGCCTAGTCTAGTCTAGTCTTATCTAGTCTAGTCTAGTCATATCTAGTCTTGTCATATTTAGTCTTGTCTATTATTATCTAGTCTAGTCTAGTCTAGTTTCATTGAGCTTAGTCTAGTCTGATCATTTCTAGTTTCATCTAGCCTAGTTTAGTCGTATCTAGTCTAGTCTCATCTAGTTTCATCTAGCCTAGTCCAGTCTCATCTAGTCTTGTCCTATCTAGTCTAGTCTAGTCTAGTTTCATCTAGCATAGTCTAGTCTGATCTAGTCTTGTTTTATGTAGTCTAGTTTCATCTAGCCTAGTCTAATCTGATCTAGTCTCGTTTTATCTAGTCTAGTTTAATCTAGCCTAGTCTAGTCTAGTTTAATCTAACCTAGTCTAGTCTCATCTAGTCTTGTCGAGAAGGTGAATGCCTGCAGGTGACTACTAGGACCTAAGAGCTCAGAAATAAAGATTTATATTTATGTGTATGTTATGCAAGACATTGGTCAGTACAATTACAGAAACAATGAGCAGTGAAGTATTTCATCCATATGCAGCTATCAAGTATAAGAGCAGCTGCCACTGAGAAAGCATTATTGTGTTACATGGTAAACATCCAGGATGGTTGGTGGGGTTGTCATGGTGATGAGAGGAACACTATAAGAAATTACATTTGGGAATAGAACATATCTAAGAGATGAGGTAGCAGGTATAGGCTACAGGGGCAACACCCAGTAAACACTGAAAGCTCCGAGGTGAAGGGTAATGTTGACCTGGGAGGATGTTAGAGATCAGAGGTGAACCATATAGGAGTGAAGGGGCTGGGCTACTCAGACTATGCTGGTAAAAGGCTCTGGAGGTGAGGGTTTGCCATCACCCCATAACCACCATGAGCTCATATTGATCCGGAAGCGCAAGAAAGAAACCCTGCCTTAGCTCCGTGTTGGTAGAAGGCTGGTCAGCAGCTCCGCAAAGAAATGAGTGCATCAGCAGGCCGCAGGATCCATATGATGGAAATTAAACAGCATAATCAAATTGTTTGCGTAACCATTTAGCATCTCATTTCCGAGCTGCCCAGGGGCCAAACTGACCACTGGAGACCGGCCGATGGCGGCGGTAACAAAGTAGAGCGATAACTAACAGTGATTAGAAGAATATTGATGGGCTGTGACAAACGGCATCCTGAGAAATGCTATTTGGTCAAGTAGCTTCAATAATTAAGTATATGAGGGTCAGTCGGGTTTTAGCTGCTGCTTTTATTTGGATAGATTATTTAGTAACCAGGCGAGGCCTTGAGGGCGTAATAGCCAGGAGTTACTTCACCCTGCAGGTGGTGCAGTCGGGACGCACAGCACATAGCGTCGTTAAAACCACTAACTTTACGGGAGATTGGGCCACAGGTTATATTTTATTTAATCGGCATTATGATTACCACAGAGACCAATGAAGTTAAAACATACATTTGTTATTTATTTGTTACTAAATATGTAATCCCTATTTTTTGAAAACGTTACAAACACAGTAAATAAAAACAAATTGCTGCCTATAACATTGAACCACTGCAGTCATTGTGACGTAGTGCTTCAATATAAACTGGGCTAATCAGATGCTTCTTGCCCAGTTGATTGATTAAACATTAACTTGCTGGAGCTGGGTTATTACAGGCGGTACAAGCTAAACTAAGCATGAGGGTAGAAAGACCATAACTAACAGCAGATCATACATATATGCCTTATCACACCAATACAAGTATTTACTGCAAAGAACCCCCAAACAAATGAGCAGGATTTATCCTTTTCGTTGGAGGATACGAACGGTCGACCCACCCCCACACTTCTTCATATCAAACAGCACATCGTGGGAATCGCCATGACCCTTATCTCACTTTCGATTACACCCACTTCACAGAGGAAAAAGAGATTTCCCCTTAACAAGATGTCCAGTGAGGAAACCAAAGCAGGCATGAGGTAAAGAGTAATGTTGAAGTGAGTGGGTGGACAAGGTGATCTGGTTCGATCTGGGTGAACAGTGTATACTAAGACCAGAGCCTCCCTCACATAGACCAGCCACGGTGGAGCAGATCACTATCGCTACATCTGACCTTCCTCCATGTTCCCACAGTCAGTCAGTGAGAGCACAGAACCACCGACCACAGTCCCATCACCTCATGAATATTCATGTTCCTGAACCGGGGGGTTTGATGTCTTCCTGTTTGTGTGGGAGGCCACTACTTACAACTCACCAGAAAACGAACCCACCTTAGAAATAAACACCTTTATTTAATTTGTTGTTCTTCTGCATTGAAATACAAAAATAGAAATATATGAATACAAATACAAATAAGATTAAAGAAATAAACTCAAATAAAATGAAAGCCCAGATCTACAGGGCTGTCTGCGCACATCAGCATGCCTCCATCAAGGCCTCCAGGAGGCCATGATGGCACTCAGGTGCCCTTTTCACTCCTGGGGTAAAAAATGACAAATTCAATAAAGTCAAGCAGATCTTTAGAGCTCACAGCATCAAGGACACCTGACAAGCTGCTGAAGGGCTTCTAGCCTCTTTTGATGGTCCATAATCAATCAATAGCTCTGAATAGTTTGAAAGCATAACAGTGGAAGGCCATTCGTGAGAAAAAGCAACGATGAAGAGTGAGTGTCAAGGGTGCTGGGACTTAAGGTACGGTTTGTGATGTGGAAATTGAATCTGCAAGATGACATTAGCAGAGAGTGTCCACAGCAGGCCTGTGTGTGTCTAAGCCCCAGAGCAGACAGCGCTCGGGTTACCGGCCGTACTTCTGATGGTGAAAGGGACATAATCAGACTCCTTAATCTGGAGGCCAGTCTCTTAAATGAGGAAAGGGGATCCGCCCCATTCTACTGTACAAAGGGAGGGGCTATGTGTGATTAATATCATAATGAGCTCTCAATTAAAATAGCTTTTAGAGGTAATGTAATGTGTGTGTATGTGTGTGTGTGTGTGTGTGTATGTATGTGTGTATGTGCGTGCGTGCGTGCGTGCGTGCGTGCGTGCGTGCGTGCGTGCGTGCGTGCGTGCGTGTGTGTGTGTGTGTGTGTGTGTGCGTGTGTGTGTATTAATAATTGTGGGGGGAGAACTATATTTCTTCCTGAATAACAAAAAATCCAAACCTGAGCAGTCAAAGGTTGTGTGAACAAACCCAGACCAGGAGGGAATACATCCTGCAAGAAAATGCAATAAAGAAATGAAGAAATAAAATAATTACCATCACAATCGACTAAATGTCTCCATTGAAGGAAAGACCTGCAAAAGCCAGCCCTGCAACTTCAGTGCTATAAATGCTAAAGCGGAGGAACCAAGCCACCAGAGGGGCACATGGCGGTAAGACAAACCCTTACAGTAAGAGCACAGCCCTGTCCCTCAAGGATCACATCTAAAGATGGGAAACAGCATTGTGGTCGGTCATGCAAGCATGCTGGTCTTAATAAAGCAGGTCCAGGGAGCCTGGCTAAGTCCAGTGTGCCGGGTTACAGCAGTGGAGCATTAGACTCCCACCTGCTTGTCTGCATCCTGCTAGGACACAATCGGTCATGGAACCCAATCTGGGCCTGAGTCTCTCCTCACCAGACAAAAGGATGAACTGAAGATAAATGACTTTGACCGCTTCAGATACAAATAGAATGGATTGTTTATGTGTTTTCGTTAGACCCAATAAGGAACACAACCTAAAGTAATAAGTTGAGAGTTTGGCCTTAATATTACTTTAATTTAATATGAATAAAATGTCCTTCCTAGAAGTCTCAGATTTTGTGTCTCCTGTGCAAGAAGTCGCCTAGGGAAGGGACATAGAATGGGAAAATTAGATCTCGCAAAACTATTGCGAGATCTCGCAAAAGTTATAATTTTCCCATTCTATGTCTCTTCCCAGGCTCCATATGAATCCGAATGAAAATAAAATAACCTGCTTGGGTTTCAATGGGAACTAGTGTTCTTGTTTCTAGAACTAGTGTTCTTGTCTCTAGAACTAATGTTCTTGTTTCTAGAACTAGTGTTCTTGTCTCTAGAACTACGGTTCTTGTTTCTAGAACTAGTGTTCTTGTCTCTAGAACTAGTGTTCTTGTCTCTAGAACTAATGTTCTTGTTTCTAGAACTAGTGTTCTTGTCTCTAGAACTACGGTTCTTGTCTCTAGAGCTATGGTTCTTGTTTCTAGAACTAGTGTTCTTGTCTCTAGAACTATGATTCTTGTCTCTAGAACTATGGTTCTTGTCTCTAGAACTATGGTTCTTGTTTCTAGAACTAGTGTTCTTGTCTCTAGAACTACGGTTCTTGTCTCTAGAACTAGTGTTCTTGTCTCTAGAACTAGTGTTCTTGTCTCTAGAACTATGGTTCTTGTCTCTAGAACTATGGTTCTTGTCTCTAGAACTACGGTTCTTGTCTCTAGAACTAGTGTTCTTGTCTCAAGAACTAGTGTTCTTGTCTCTAGAACTACGGTTCTTGTCTCTAGAACTAGTGCTCTTGTCTCTAGAACTGGTGTTGTCTCTCCTTACTGTGACATGCTAAAGATGCGACAAGCTGTTTAAAACAAGAATCTAATCTCATGGCAGATGACTGATAATGAATATGAGAAAGTGTGTAAAATGTGTTTTGTGTATGAGGGAATAGACTGTTTGACAGTAACAATCACTCATAGACAACATTCACCAGTTAATAACATTCACAGTTTAATAAGAAGTCAGTGTTATACTACACACAACGGTATCTGAAATGTGTTGTGTGGCTTCATTTGGCTTCATTATTATTATTATTATTATTATTATTATTATTATTATTATTATTATTATTATTATTATTATTAGTAGTAGTAGTAGTAGTT
>CM051000.1:2970883-2983383 GCA_027704905.1 Muraenolepis orangiensis | reverse complement strand
GAGAGAGAGAGAGAGAGAGAGAGAGAGAGAGAGAGAGAGAGAGAGAGAGAGAGAGAGAGAGAGAGAGAGAGAGAGAGAGAGAGAGAGAGAGAGATTTAGTAATGTTTACAAAGTACGAGCTCCACACAAGATGATGCAATGGAAAAATAATAATGATGCCTTATAATTCAAATAGCTTGACACTGGATGTGAGTGCATGGCCTACAGAGGATTGGGATTGGGGATCAGGGCAATACTTCATACGTCTCTATACTTTGACCCAAAGACAACTTATTGTTGTTGAGAGTATAACAACCAGTGGGGAATGGGCGCCTTGAGTTACTGCACTTAATTATGTTAACTGCACCTTTCCCAGCTGTTCTCAACTAATCACATTCTCCAGTTCCTACCTAATAATCATATTAATTAGATGATTCAACCTTTCCATCATCCGTCCCTGTTTCTCAGCAAGCAGTCATCAATAATACATGACCACCTTTTAACACCTTGTCTATTGACAACTGACAACTCAATGTTATTATTCTATGTTTGTGCTCATGCAGACTGGGAGTTAGGTGTTAGGTGTCTTACCTTCAGGTTGCCTTTGGTGGTGAAGGCCCGGCCACATATTGAGCAGGCAAACGGCTTCTCCCCAGTGTGAGTTCTCTCATGGATCTGAAGAGCGCTAGAAGAGGAGAATGTCTTCCCACAGGTGTTGCAGTAGTGCTGCTTGGGAGTTCTACGTGGTGGGGCACTGGATAGCACAGGTGAGGTGGAGGCAGAGGATGTGACCAGCGCAGGGGGCATCTCCTTGATTTCTGGGTGGAAACTGCTGAAGAACCCATTTATCTCAGGCTTGATGAGGGAGCTCACAGAGAGAAATGAGGGAGTGGGGCTGGAGCAGATGCTGGTAGTAGTGGGCTCAAAAAGCTGGGAGGGCAAGTCCCTCATCTGATGCGTAAGCATATGCTGCTTTAAGTTGCCTTTGGTTGAGAAACCTCGGTTACAAGCCGTGCAAATGAATGGCCGTTCTTTGGTATGGCTTCGATAGTGAATATCCAAGGCACTCTGACAAGCAAATGTCTTCCCGCAGATGTCACAGGCTGTGTTTCTGATGGTGCTACGCTCACGGAAAGGGAACATCATGCCCAGTGGTTCTTTTAAAGGATTGACCGATGTGAGGTCTAGCGCTCCTATGCTGGAAGGATGAGAGTGCATGAGACTTGCACTAATGTGCTCCAGGGATAAGGCCCTCTGATGTCTCTCCTCCAAGCTGGGGGATTGACGTTGTTGCGGCTGCACGTTGGTGGGGGATGGAGGCTGCATGGAGGAGGTAGACTCTGACACGGCCGGACTCCCGGCACTTCTGCTTTCACCTTCCCCTCCCAGAGATGAGGAGTCATTTGTGAGACAATCTCCTTCCATTGAACCATTCAGCATTGCCCTCATACGGCTGGCTTGAAGTTCATATGTCTCATTATGGGTGACCCCATTGTCCTCTCTATTTTGCACATCTTGGATAGTCATATGAGGAGGAGTTGGGGAGTAACACAGGCTGTCATGAAAGGCATCAGCAGACCGAGGTGTGTCTGGCACACTGCTGTCTGGGCCCTCTTCCATGCCTTCGATGTCATCTGAGAAGGTGTCAAGGTCATCAAAGTTTGTCTCCTCAAAAGAACCAGTGTCAGAGACCATGGATTCTGGGTAGCTGTCAGGCAGTGGGGTGTTAGGGATCTGCCCACCCATGTGCATGCGAATGTGCTGTTGTAGAACTACAGCATTTGTGAACTTTTTCTGACATATTGGGCAGGAGTGCTGGACTCTCAGAGGAGGCATTGCCCTATGGACAGTATAGTGAGTTTTCAGATTACCCTTCGTTGTGAATGCCCTGCCACAGACTTTACACTTAAATGGCCTTTCCCCAGTGTGAGTGCGGTAATGCATTTTTAGAGCACTCTGACAGCTCAGTATACGGTGGCAGATGACACATTCATTTGGGTCTGTCACTTTTCTGTCAATGTTCTCCACAAGCTGTTGTAGCTTAGAAGTCTCTGATCCTTGTAGAGGATCCAAAATGCCCCCAAATGGGAACTTAGCCTTGAACTGATCAGACATGAGAGGCATGAGAGGGTTGGTCATCAAAGGAGGGCTGTTTGATGTGGTGTACTCTGCCATGCTCTCAAAGGTAGAGCTCATACACGTTGGAAAGCTTGAGGAATGACTGCCTTCTTCAGATTTCCCATTTGAGGTAGGCAGGGTTGCACTTTCTCCCTCTTCCGATGCACCATCGTTGCTTTTAGTTGATGGATCAGCACCTGAGTCATTCTTCGAAGCTACCGAAGGGCTTGTTATGGCTATGGAATGATCCTCTTTTTTAATGAAATGTGGTAGGCTAGGCATTGTTGGTGGCAGCAGCATGCCAACAGATGAGGTCAAAGTGGACAAGATTGGTTTGCTGTCTAGCCAGCTTGTGACAGGCTTTTCAGGGGGCATAGACATACCATAAGGAATACCTGTGCTTGTCGGTATGTTATCTAAATGTTCAGGAACAGGATATGGGTTCATCTGAATGTGTGGGTACTTATCTTTATGTCGCTGGAAATGGACTTTCAAGTTTCCACGGGTTGAGAAGCGATTTCCACAGATATTACACTTGTATGGTCTTTCACCGGTATGGGAGCGCAAGTGAATCTGCAAGGCGCTGTCACTCCCAAAAACCTTGGCACAAAACCTGCACTTATGCTTAAAGAAAGCTTCCTCGGAGCTGCTCTTGTGTTCAAAAGAAGTTATGTTTGGTGGTTTGATTTTCCTCTGCTGCGCCAGAGCTGCTAATGAGCTCAGGTCTTCAACAGTGGTGCCAACACTCGGGAGAGTGCTCGAAAACATTGAAGAGTTGCCAGGTGGGGGCTGAGGTAGAAGTGGATTCACTGCAGAATTTAACAGACTACCTATCCCAAATGCTGGTGTAGAGGACTTAGTAAGTGACGGGTTGCTAAGTTTAGAGTGGAGGCTGCTTAAATGAGTGGGCCTTTTGTCAGAGGAATGGGCATTGATTGTTGTTGGCCCCAGTGCGCTAATGGTCTGAGATGTCTCATTTCTGCCAGGGTTAGGCTGAGGTAGCTGTGCTGCTGCAGCCAGCTGTTTTAGGCTGCTGATACTGGCTGACTGACTTGCCAGACTCTGTGCTAGGCCCGCGGCTGCAGCCAGCTGTTGAGAGAGATGGGAGCTCAGTGTGGTCAGTGGGCTGGCAGTGGACCCCGTTGTGCCTGGAGAAGAACTTGGGGGTGCCTGCATTTCAGGAGACTGCGATGCCAGTAGCAAAATGTGGTGGCGGATCTGCTCAATGAGCTGCAGCTGGTGGATCTGTTGCTGTTGAAGTGCAAGGAGCTGTTCCATCAGAGCGGGCACTGCCACCCTTGGTGCCCCAGGGACTCGGGTGTCCTGTGAAAACTGGGCCACAGCAACTTTGGTGCTTTGTAGGTTTTCAATGATGACATTGCTGTTGATCATGGAGAAGTTTCCGAGGCCAGTCAGATTGCCAAGCTGTGGGGGCAGAGGGGCAGAAATAACTGAGGTAGCCCCAGCAGTACCTGAGCTGTCCCTGCTGCTGTGGTTTCCATCAACATCGATGGGACTCCCAGCTTCTGTGTGACTGCCCTCCTCTTCATGGCCACCGTTGATTCCAGAATCTTCCACTTCCATGGATTCTGCTTTATCGAGTGTGATGGACTCCAAAAGGTCACTGCCCTCAGCTTGATCGGTGTTATTAGCCGTGTCATTCATGGGGTCGTCGGGATTATGGGGAGAGGATCCGGATGAGAAGGTTCCGGTTGGGGAAGCAGGATTTTCATTCACTATCAGAACTAATTGATTCTTAGTGCAATTCTTCTGGTGTTCTTCAAGATCTGATATCTCAAAGAACTCAGCGCAACATCTGCTGCAGACATTTGCATCTGACTCCTTACTGGGGGGGTGTTCCGAGAAATGTTCTGTGTCCCCTGAAAAACAAAGAGGGGAAACAGGGGATTAGTGATTAGAAATGTTTTACAGCTGAAGAAGCAGCTTTATCTCCTCACATTCCATTGTTGTTAATCTTAACTTAATCAGTTTTACGCATAGCCTCTTGATGTGTTCACAAAAACAAGCTGAAAAGCAACAATAAGCTACAGAAATGAGAAAGAACCCTACAGACCGGGACCGCCTCTGTGATATAATAAGATATGATAAGATATGATAAGAGGGAAACAAAATCAATAGCACTACTCAACTATTGCTTAAAGATGATATTTGAAGATGTATATCTGGGTTTCATCAGTCTGATAAAAGGGAATCATTTTCTTCAGACAATCCATCAAAACATACAATTCTGTGAAGTGAGGACGTTGGATTTTAAAGAAACTTTATAGAAAGGAATTGATTTCCTATATTGCCTGCCCTTCAAAGTCGACTTGTCCACTTGCTGCAAATCAAGCATTTGAAGGACTTATTAGACTTTCAATTTGCTGTCAACCTTGCTCATTTTCAGCTTACTATAGGCATCTTGGACAGGTTATCTATACAACCAAGCTCATTGGTTTCTGTTCAGGCTGCAAGCATCGAGTGACACGTGAACAAGCCTTTAGTAACTGGACAACATCAACTATACAACATCCATATCCACTAGATCCATCAAAATCATAAACATATCTTTTGATTACTTTTGCAATCTTTTGGAAAGATACCATGAATATCATTATAACACATTTTTCAAATGTGTGACAACAATATTTATTTATTTAATAAAATGTACATTGAGCTTAGTTAATCACAGAACAATTCAATGTGTTATGTTTAGCCTATTTATTTACAAGAAAACAGAAATACAAATATATATTTTAGCATTCTCTAATTTCAAAAGTATAAATAATCAGGTAGTCAGAACTGAGTCATAATGCAAAGCCCACCAGCCAAACGCTCCAGGCTTTTGTGTCCCAGTAAAACCTTTCTGTTTAACATACTCGCTGATTTACAAATTGCATTTCTCTATGAAGCCTTTTCATTGTGGCCTCTCAACATTTTCATCAGGGCCAACGATTCATTTGCAAATGCAACAGAGAGAAGTGCCGCCCGGCCTCACAGAGAGACAGGATGCGTTCCCATTGTTCCCCAGCATGGGAGCGGCGGGACGGACAGCCCAGCTCTGCTCATCGCAACTCAAAGCAGATCCTGTTTAATTCAGGGATTATCTCCCTCCATGTTTCTCTCCTCGGAGACACCAGATAACACAAAGTTGCCATGACAGTAACCCTGGGCCCCCACACCACCCAGCCATGCACCCAGCGGGCGGGGGGGAAGATTCAACTTTAATGATAACTTTTCATGTGACACCACCCCCCCCCCTTTTTGCACTTCCCTCCTAAACACACACACACACACACACACACACACACACAGGCAGACGAGTGTGTGTGGTACAACAGGGTTAATGGTGGAAAGTGTGTTTGATTTATCATGTGAGACGTATGCAAACACACTCCCTCTGTGCTTACTGTGTACACAAGTTAGTGTGAAGAAGAAGAGTCGCCGTGGATGGAGGAGGAAGAGTTTACAATGAATTCAAATCAGGGATTCAAAAAGTAGCAAGAATTTGATGTAAAGGTCAAAACTCAAATTGTGTGTGTGTGTATATGTGTGTTTGTGTGTGCGCATTTGTGTGTGTGTATTTGTGTGTGTGTGTGTATGTGTGTGTGTGTGTGTGTGTGTGTGTGTGCGCGCATTTGTGTGTGTGCGTATTTGTGTGTGTGTGTGTGTGTGTGTGTGTGTGTGTGTGTGTGTGTGTATACGTGCATACGTGCATACGTGCATGCGTGCATGCGTGCGTGTGTGCGTGTGTGTGTGTGTGTGTGTGTGTGTGTGTGTGTGTGTGTGTGTGTGTGTGTGTGTGTGTGTGTGTGTGTGCGTACGTCCATCGTGAGTGTGTGCCTAGCTGTGTACAACATGCTGCTCTAATGGTACATGATGGTGTGTTCCCCGTTTAACCAACATTATTTTAATTATTTTTAACAAAACCCTAATTTATTTTTCAACTATTTAGTTATTAAGTTATTAATTAGCAGCCTTCTCGGTTGTATGAGAAAATGATTAGTTTCCTTAAACATTACAAATGAAAAATACCAAATATCAACATATTCCATTTAACTGACCACTGAAATTAAAATGAACAAATACATTATTTAATATTCAAATTATATTTTTGGATAAAAATGAATAACAAAAATAAAATTGTATGTATACATATATATATTCATAAATATACTGTACATATATACACAATAAATGAAACAGCATAAATAGATGTTTTTCCTAGATTGTCTGTTTGGTCAAAGCGTTTAAATGATTATTAACTTAACTATTTAAAAGCTGAGTGAGTTGGCCCACGGCTGCTCCCAGAACCAACATGCAGCATGTGCTGCAGATTCAATCATTCCGCTTAGTTCCTAAAATAGCAAGGGATTATCTCCAGGTAAGAAATAAGATATGGTAAATTCAAGTCGCTTTGAACACAACCTTTCACGTATGTACAACATTTAAAAAACTAAAACCAGAAAACAATGCAAGCATGTGAGAGGTGAAAGATTGCTCAAGACAGAGTCCGGCTAAAAGAGCGTGAAGCGATCAAACAAGGAAACAAGCAGTAAATACAAGTACAAAAGTAGAGTTAACAGAGAGCTCTGAAAGTTCCTACATTCTGATTTGGTCTGCAGGGGGCTGACGCACGGCACGGGAAACTGCGGAGCACCAGAACTTCTCCAGAGGGTCTGTCCACCACCTCGCATCAGCCTGCCTCCAGAACACCCACATCCCCTCTGAACACGAGACAGGGTTTGGCCCGGTCCTCCTCTCCGTGACACGCTTCAGTCCACCGGAGAGGAGGAGGGAGCCACAAGAAAAACCAGTCCTTCTCCTGGACTCCACTATCTAAACATTGGCACAACTACAAGCCACTGAATCTCTGTTGTTTGTCGGGGACCCAAGGTGTCTCTATGGGGAGGGGGGCACATGATCAGGACTCATACACACACACACACACACACACACACACACACACACACACACACACACACACACACAAGCATACACATACATACATGCGGTGAACACACATATGGCCCAGGTCAGAACGTCCTGAGTGGCCTGTGAGCAGCAGGCCAGAGAGAAAGAGAGAGAGAGAGAGAGAGAGAGAGAGAGAGAGAGAGAGAGAGAGAGAGAGAGAGAGAGAGAGAGAGAGAGAGAGAGAGAGAGAGAGAGAGAGCCAGGGGCCCTGAACTCTGCTCACCCCGCGGAGGGACGCTAACTGAGGTTAGAATAGCTCCACACCTCACCCTCTGCGAGGTTCACTCTTTAACAGTGACAACCGCCCTTGGTTTAACTGATTCGTTTTTTGTGTGTGTGTGTGTGTGTGTGTGTGTGTGTGTGTGTGTGTGTGTGTGTGTGTGTGTGTGTGTGTGTGTGTGTGTGTGTGTGTGTGTGTGTGTGTGTATGTGTGTATGTGTGTGTGTGTGTGTGTGTGTGTGTGTGTGTGTGTGTGTGTGTGTGTGTGTGTGTGTGTGTGTGTGTGTGTGATAACACACCGAGGCTTAGTGCTGATTTAATAAATGAAATCCACACGTTTTGAAGCCGTTATTAATAAAGATAGATATTAATAAACTTTATGTTGATCAGTTCGATAGTTCCAACAGGCCGCGCGACGAGAACGCATCGGATGAGGTTCGATATTTAGAAGGATTTAAAAAACAATTAGATACGATTTCATCACGGAGGCCTTTTTAAATATTTTGTGCTAAACTAAATAAATAGGCCTGTATACAATTGATTTAGGACAATACGAAATAGCGTACAATTCAAACCTCAAAAAATAAATGATTATGAAACATCAAGTGATGGGCAAATTACGAAAGAGTATTAATATAATATATATATATATAATACATATTATATAATAATATAATACATATATATATAATATATATATATATTATATATAGGCCGAAACGGTTAGCTTGAAGCTGTGAGGCGGAAAAAAACACAAGCAAGTTGATCCTACTAAATATTTAGGTGCCAAGGCGTTAAGGCCTCAAGTAACCGATATGAATCATAAGAAGAATTAGTTGTAATTGTTGAGTACACTACTACGATTAAGAATAGATTGAAACACCGGAGTAAAATAGATATAAATCCGATTAATGTGGCCGTTCATTTGAACCGTGTTTTACCGACTGGTTTAGAGGCTGGTTTACAGGCTGGTTTAGAGGCTGGTTTAGAGGCTGATTTAGAAGCTGGTTTACAGGCTGGTTTACAGGCTGGTTTAGAAGCTGGTTTACAGGCTGGTTTACAGGCTGGTTTAGAGGCTGGTTTAGAAGCTGGTTTACAGGCTGGTTTAGAGGTAAATACGCGACATTTGCTCTAATGATTTGTCAATAATATGACATATGCGCTTGGAGTCATGTGTTTAAAAAAAAGAAAAACTAAAAGCCGTTCAATCGATCAGTCTAGTATCTCAGTGTATTGATCATAGAGCCTGACCCGGGAGGAGGAGATGGGTAACCTTTGTTTTTAAACATTCAAATGCATAAACGTTGACATTAACGTTAAGCACATTAAGTTAAGATGTCATTAATTATGTTAAGCTTCAGCCTAAATACATGGTGTGTTATCTTGGGGGTTTACAAAAAGACCGATGATGTGAGCTGGACCCCGATAGAACACCGCTTTATAGCATCTATCCCACTTTATATCATCTATCCCACTTTATATCTACTAAGATATTATATCCACTAATAATATGTATATCCACTAATAATATGTATATCCACTAATAATATGTATATCCACTAATAAGATGTATATCCACTAAGTCTGTTCCGCAGACCTCGGTGATGGAGTGACTCCCAGTCGGTCGGACATGGTGGACATGAGGAAGCAAAGTTTAGGAGAAGTGAACATCTGATTGTCCCGAAGAGAGGCCTATTCCTTATTCCGCGGTGGGAAGTCAAGACTTTGTCTAAATGAAGGACTTCGTATATGTACTCCAGTATTAACGTCAGAACACGAGTGACACAAAGATTACTTTCTGCCAAGTTAAGTCGAAGCTAAAGAGAAAATGTGTGTAGCAATTACACCACGAAGTGGAAAAGGATCATCTTATTCTCAATAGTAGGCTATAGTCCAACAGTCTAATGCTGTTGGAAATAACTTTAGTCCGTGGAAAACATCCCTGTTCACGATTAGAAACAAGTAGACTGTCTGTCCAGGAAGATATAACATCCTAAAGACATGATCCAGTAGCACTATAATGAATAAAAAGATACAACCCAAAACAGCTAAACCCAAAACAACTAAACCCAAAACAACTAAACCCAAAACAACTAAACCCAAAACAACTAAACCCAAAACGGCGACCAACCTCGAAGGAGGATAAGCAGCCGTGTGGCGGTGTGACTCACCATGGTGCCCCGATAAGGGCACTCGAGGGTCGGACTGGAAGTGCTGCGGTCTGGCCTGTTTCCTCCGCGACATGCTGGCTGCACATCGGCGAGCAGAGAGGAAAAATGACTCAAAAATCTCCTCAAAATTCCCAACCTCCAGCCCGTCCAGCGCGCATGTGCCCCGTTATGATTATCAATAATGCTGCGCGATTAATCACACGGGGGCTTCTTTGAGAGGCGATTGGCACCTCGCCAGCCCCTATTCAAATGAAGTCTCTTTAATCAATTAGCTCCTGATTTGCTGGGGACTCTTGTCTCTCTCTCACTCCCACCCAATGAGTTGATCTGAGCAGGAGGAAAGGCTGGTTCCCAGCTCCCTTTGGAAGCACTGGAACCTTCAGCCACCAGCTGGTCGCGGCGCGTAAAGCGGATCAGGACGACCCGTCGAACGTCCACTGAGGAGCGCGTCTCATCGGGACGGAGAGGTCCTCTCTGAGGATGGATCTGGCCAACTGGCTCCACGGAGGTCGCCGTGATCTCCCCAACTTCTTTATCAGACTGTTGTTGTTGTTGTTGTTGTTGTTGTGACACCGTCCACCGTTCCTCCGGATACCTGGCGGTGTGATTCGGATCTTTATGTTTCACAGAGACTCTCTAAACCCGGCGCACTTCCAGGTTGAGCCAAGCGAGTTCCGTGCGTAAAAGCACCGTTCGCGTCCCCAAAGTCCGCGCTGGAGGCTCCAGAACGTCCCGATCAGTCGGGTGTGATCGTTGTAGACGGCTTTAGTAACACGTTTCATCACACGCTGCATTCCGCCGATAAACAAACTTTGAGGGCCCGTGGAGCGCAGTGAGAACATGGAGCCCTGCCCATCGGCCAGGGGATTGGCTGCGCGGCTGTTCTATCACCGGTCTTCGGAGAAGCTGCCCCCCTCCCTCCCTCCCTCCTTCCTCCCTCCCTCCTCCCTCCTTCCCTCCTCCCTCCCTCCCATTCCCTCCCCCTTCTCTCGCACTGTCACTCGCGCTCATTGCCGTTCTCTCCTCTCCTCTCACACACACCTAAAGGTTGACCGGAGAGAGAGAGAGTGAGCGACTGATCAGAACCAGAAGACGAACCGGTTCATACTTTGAACTGAATACATAGACGGCGGTTGACATTTCTTTCCGGATGTTCCCAGCCTCTAACCGATCGATCGATCCCCTCCGAGCCGATAGGTTCGATCACCAGCGCGTCGGACCTGCTGTGGTTCTCCGGGGGTCGATGTCCACTCACTGGGTCTGAGGTTCTACTGGACCGAGAACTGATATATAAGAGATATAACTGATATAAAGAGATATAACTGATATAAAGAGATATAACTGATATAAAGAGATAGAACTGATATAAAGAGATAGAACTGATATAAGAGATAGAACCGATATATAAAGAGATAAAACTATGTGTTGTACAACTTTTGCTGAGCTGTGAAAAGTGAAATGTTTTCGACCATAACTGTAACTGTGATGTTACATAAACAAACTTTATACCAAATCGAAAACGTAGTAATATAAAATATAATAATAATAATAATAATAATAATAATAATAATAATAATAATAATAATAATGATAATAATAATAATTATAGTAAAAAAAAGCTCAAATTAATGACTAGGCGACTGTCATCGTTGAGGTGTGTGGTTTTAAGAGGGCAAAAGGTCCCCGCCTCCCCGGGATCCCGACCCTCTCTCCCCGGGACCCCGACCAGCGGGTCGGGTGGGCCGAGCCGGTCCCGGGGAGAGAGGGTCGGGGTCCCGGGGAGAGAGGGTCGGGGTCCCGGGGAGAGAGACAAACGAAGCGCTCCGCCGGGCTGATGTTGAGCAATGAAGATAATAAGGTTAGTGGAGGTGGTGGAGGAGGCCATTATGTTTCACTGAATATTGAAGGAGCCGCTGCGGGCAGGATGGATCTGTGTGTCTGTGTGTCTGTGTGTCTGTGTCTGTGTGTCTGTGTGTCTGTGTGTCTGTGTGTCTGTGTGTCTGTGTGTCTGTCTGTCTGTCTGTCTGTCTGTCTGTCTGTCTGTCTGTTTACTTATTGATGAAACAAGGAGCAGGCGAATGAGTCTAGAAGTCATCTACACAGTAGTACAAAACACCAATAGACTAATACTACTATCAATAATGTTATTATTATTATTATTATTATTATTATTATTATCATTATTATTATTACTATTATTATTACTATTATTATTATTATTATTATTAATAATAATAATAATAATAATAATAATAATAATAATAATAATAATAATAATAATATTTTAATCATTTATAATTTATAATTAATGTATTCATTGCTATAACCAGTGGCCTTTTCTTCACCATGATCCGAATTGCGTTTGAAGAACAGCAAACGGTGATCGTTGGGGAGCCGGCGGGAATGAACCAACACACCATGTGCACCAAACATGATGGAAAGGGATCTGCTATATTGTAATGTCCCGGGCGGAGAGATCGATGCGAGTGATCGGATGTGTGTGTGTGTGTGTGTGTGTGTGTGTGTGTGTGTGTGTGTGTGTGTGTGTGTGTGTGTGTGTGTGTGTGTGTGTGCGTGTGTGTGCGCGCGTGTGTGTGTGCGTGTGTGTGTGCGCGTGTGTGTGTGTGTGTGTGTGTGTGTGTGTGTGTGTGTGTGTGTGTGTGTGTGTGTGTGTGTGTGTGTGTGTGTGTGTGTGTGTTGTAAACAGGGTGATTTGCAGCGCAGCGGAGCGAGCGACGTTTTAAATGAGATCCACTCGGAGAGTTAACTCCGCTATGGAACGACAATACTACTAACTAACTTACAACGTGTTCGCAAACGATGTGCAATTTAAAGGAGGAAACCTTTTATTAAAATCGATGTCAGGCTACACTTCAAATGTAACATTTACAATTCATAATGAACAAAACATCATTTATAACCTCATGCAACCTCATGCAAAAATGAAGGATACATTCAAGACGATTTGGAGAAATAGAGCTGATTCAAAATGCCCTCAACGAGAAGAACAGTTTGAGCTTCATGAGAGACAGTGAGAGT
>CM051000.1:2938383-2965883 GCA_027704905.1 Muraenolepis orangiensis | reverse complement strand
GTAACTATTGACATTTCCAGTTAAAATCCTAATAATCCTAATAATCCTAAAAATCCTAAAAATCCTAAAAATCCTAAAAATCATAAGAATCCTAATTATAATTATAATATTAATATAAATGGAGTTTATTGTCTGTCATTAGCCAGGTTCACCAATAACCAGCCCTGGTGGTCCTCTAGTCTCCAGCTGCCTTTAAACACAGGACTCTGTACTGCACTGCTGGGGCTTTAAATGCTTATTCACCATATGGATATCACCATATGGATATCACCATATGGATATCACCATATGAATATCACCATATGGATATCACCATATGAATATCACCATATGAATATCACCATATGGATATCACCATATGGATATCACCATATGAATATCACCATATGGATATCACCATATGGATATCACCATATGAATATCACCATATGGATATCACCATATGATATCACCATATGGATATCACCATATGGATATCACCATATGGATATCACCATATGAATATCACCATATGGATATCATGTCCATTTCCTCCTGGGGGAGGAAATGGACAGTAAAGCTTGGCTTTTCCATACTTCTTCTTCTCTTAATAAGAACAAACCAACATGAGATGACCACTAGGAGGTTAGGAAGACAACTGAGACATGGAAGGTCCTTGACACTGTGGGCTTCTGCATGAGTGTGTGTGTTGATTTGTATGAGTGTGTGTGCACGTGTGTGTTGATTTGTATGAGTGTGTGTGCACGTGTGTGTTGATTTGTATGAGTGTGTGTGCACGTGTGTGTTGATTTGTATGAGTGTGTGTGCACGTGTGTGTTGATTTGTATGAGTGTGTGTGCACGTGTGTGTTGATTTGTATGAGTGTGTGTGCACGTGTGTGTTGATTTGTATGAGTGTGTGTGCACGTGTGTGTTGATTTGTATGAGTGTGTGTGCACGTGTGTGTTGATTTGTATGAGTGTGTCACACGCACAGTATTAGTGTTACTAATAAAAAAACACAATGAACATTAGAATTAGAACTGAAGTCCAGACCTCGTGACGTCTCTCTCCCTCTCTCCCCCTGAGAGTCCTCCTCCCTCTCTCCTCCTGAGAGTCCTCCTCCCTCTCTCCCCCTGAGAGTCCTCCTCCCTCTCTCCTCCTGAGAGTCCTCCTCCCTCTCTCCCCCTGAGAGTCCTCCTCCCTCTCTCCCCCTGAGAGTCCTCCTCCCTCTCTCCTCCTGAGAGTCCTCCTCCCTCTCTCCTCCTGAGAGTCCTCCTCCCTCTCTCCCCCTGAGAGTCCTCCTCCCTCTCTCCTCCTGAGAGTCCTCCTCCCTCTCTCCTCCTGAGAGTCCTCCTCCCTCTCTCCTCCTGAGAGTCCTCCTCCCTCTCTCCCCCTGAGAGTCCTCCTCCCTCTCTCCTCCTGAGAGTCCTCCTCCCTCTCTCCTCCTGCTGCCTTGAAGGAGCTGACGTCAGGTCAGGTTTAGTCCTTCACTACGGAGCATTTATACATCTACAGTAATGTAGGTACTTCATACATGAGTACGTACACGCACGCAAACCTAACAACACACACGCACACACACACACACACACACACACACACACACACACACACACACACACACACACACACACACACACACACACACACACACACACACACACACACACACGCACGCACACGCACACATACACATACATACACACATACACACACACACAGACCTGCACACATACAGGTCTCTCTTTTCAAAGAAGTTTGCTTTTTTTATGACTTCCTTCCCCCCCACCCCCCCTCTCTCCTCCCCCCACCTCCTCTCTCCTCCCCCCACCCCCTCTCTCCTCCAGAGGGGCCTCCCCCACCCCCTCTCTCCCCCCCACCTCCTCTCTCCTCCCCCCACCCCCTCTCTCCCCTCCCCCCACCTTCTCTCTCCTCCCCCCACCCCCTCTCTCCCCCCCATTCTCTCTCTCCTCCCCCCACCCCCTCTCTCCTCCCCCCACCTTCTCTCTCCTCCCCCCACCCCCTCTCTCCTCCCCCCACCTTCTCTCTCCTCCCCCCACCCCCTCTCTCCCCCCCCACTCTCTCTCTCCTCCCCCCACCCCCTCTCTCCTCCCCCCACCTCCTCTCTCCTCCCTCCACCTCCTCTCTCACCCCACCCCCTCCTCTCTCCTCCCTCCACCTCCTCTCTCGCCCCACCCCCTCCTCTCTCCTCCCCCCACCTCCTCTCTCCCCCCCACCCCCTCTCTTCTCCCCCCACCTCCTCTCTCCTCCCCCCCACCCCCTCTCTCATCCCCCCCACCTCCTCTCTCCTCCAGAGGAGCCTCCCCCACCCCCTCTCTCCCCCCCACCCCCTCTCTCCTCCCCCTCTCTCCTCCCCCCACCTCCCTCAGGCACGGCCTGAGGGAGGGGGCACGGCCTGAGGGGGGGCACGGCCTGAGGGGGGGGGGGCACGGCCTGAAGGGGGGGGGGGGGGCACGGCCTGAGAGGGGCACCCCCCTGGCCTGAGGGGAGGGCCGTGCCTTGTTGGGTGGCTGTTTGTAAGGTGGCTGTTTGTTGGGTGACTGTTTGTAGGGTGGCTGTTTGTTGGGTGGCTGTTTGTTGGGTGACTGTTTATTGGGTGACTGTTTTTAGGGTGACTGTTTGTTGGGTGACTGTTTGTTGGGTGACTGTTTGTAGGGTGGCTGTTTGTTGGGTGACTGTTTGTTGGGTGACTGTTTTGGGTGACTGTTTGTTGGGTGACTGTTTGTAGGGTGACTGTTTGTTGGGTGGCTGTTTGTTGGGTGACTGTTTGTAGGGTGACTGTTTGTTGGGTGGCTGTTTGTTTGTGACTGTTTGTTGGTGACTGTTTGTTGGGTGACTGTTTGTTGGGTGGCTGTTTGTTGGGTGACTGTTTGTTGGGTGACTGTTTGTAGGGTGACTGTTTGTTGGGTGGCTGTTTGTTTGTGACTGTTTGTTGGGTGACTGTAAGGTGACTGTTTGTTGGGTAGCGGTTTGTTGGGTGACTGTTTGTAGGGTGACTGTTTGTTGGGTGGCTGTTTGTTTGTGACTGTTTGTTGGATGACTGTTTGTTGGGTGACTGTTTGTTGGGTGACTGTTTGTAAGGTGGCTGTTTGTTGGGTGACTGTTTGTTGGGTGACTGTTTGTAGGGTGACTGTTTGTAAGGTGGCTGTTTGTTGGGTGACTGTTTGTTGGGTGACTGTTTGTAGGGTGACTGTTTGTTGGGTGGCTGTTTGTTTGTGACTGTTTGTTGGGTGACTGTAAGGTGACTGTTTGTTGGGTGACTGTTTGTAGGGTGACTGTTTGTTGGGTGGCTGTTTGTTTGTGACTGTTTGTTGGGTGGCTGTTTGTTGGGTGACTGTTTGTAAGGTGGCTGTTTGTTGGGTAGCGGTTTGTTGGGTGACTGTTTGTTGGGTGACTGTTTGTAAAGTGGCTGTTTGTTGGTGGCGTCACTGCTAGCTAGTGGCAGCCTGCATCAGGAGCTTGTATTTAGAGCTATATTTAAAGGAGGACGGCTGCTTTAATGGCAGGTGTGATCGCTCAGCGCCCACACTGGAGGAGCCTCTACATGGTAATTAGGGAGCTGATCAATAGGGCTGCACCGCCACCTCGCTGATCAGCTCACCTTAAGTATCGCTGGGGAAAGAGAAAGCAGACATTTTGGGTGAGGTATATATTAGAAAAACAAAGGGAGGAAAAATCCCACCAGCCCACTTTGAGACGGAAGAGATGACAGAGTGGAGGTCTGGAGGCGCCATGGATGACAGGAAACAGATGACTTGTGGGTGATTTAAATGGCAAGTGATTGAACAACAAACTTGCATTAAGAAGCTATTGATCGCTTCAGTGTTTCATTTGTGATCAATAAGGCGATCGGAGTCACAGGATACCGAGGACCAAAGAGAGCCAGAGAGCCAGGGGAGGGAGGAGAAGGGAGAGAGAGGGAGAGAGAGGGAGAGAGGAGGAGAACGGTGGGGAGGGAGAGGGAGAGAGAAGGGAGAGAGGAGGGGAGGGAGAGAAAAGGAGAGAGGAGGGAGAGAGAGAGAGAGAGAGAGAGGAGGGGAGGGAGGGAGAGAGAGATAGGGGGAGAGGAGGGAGGGAGAGAGAGAGGGGGAGAGGAGGGAGGGAGAGAGAGGGAGAGAGAGAGAGGGGGAGAGGAGGGAGAGAGAGATAGGGGGAGAGGAGGGAGGGAGAGAGAGAGAGGGGGAGAGGAGGGAGGGAGAGAGAGAGAGGGAGAGAGGAGGGAGAGAGAGAGGGAGAGAGGAGGGAGAGAGAGAGAGGGGGAGAGGAGGAGGGAGAGAGAGAGGGGGAGAGGAGGGAGGGAGAGAGAGAGGGAGAGAGGAGGGAGAGAGAGAGGGAGAGAGGAGGGAGAGAGAGAGAGGGGGAGAGAGAGGGAGAGAGGGAGAGAGGAGGGAGGGAGAGGGAGAGAGGGAGAGAGGAGGGAGGGAGAGAGAGGGAGAGAGAAGGAGAGAGGAGGGAGGGAGAGAGAAGGAGAGAGGAGGGGAGGGAGAGAGAAGGAGAGAGGAGGGGAGGGAGAGAGAAGGAGAGAGGAGGGGAGGGAGAGAGAAGGAGAGAGGAGGGAGGGAGACAGTAACAGAGAATACAGACAAAGAACAGGAAGAGAGAATAAGCAGACAGGAGCAGCGATGGACTCCCTTACCTTAAGGCCTTTGACACAATGCAAAGACTGAGTCCTTATATTGGTATCAAACTGATTGGATTCTATCTGATGAGCCAGTTTGATACTAACTTCAGTGGGCAGAACCTAGTGTTCCCAGACTAGCTCAGTGCGCTAGCTCCACACAGCACTATGCATACGCCTGCTAGCTTAGCGCTATATAGATGAAGGCTAGATCCGGTGGCTCCTCCCACAGGGTGATGGATGACTGACAGGCAGCTCTCGGGATGGATGATGAACTATGGCCCGCCCACGGCTGTGATTCATCATGACAGGTCAAAGGGAAAAATACAAATGAACAATTAGCAAAGCTAGCCTTAATTAGCTGCTCTCAGACCTTCCGTGAGCTTTGACAATGTTTCAACCTCAATTAATTCATGACACTTTGAAGAATATGAGCGTGTTAATTAGGCCTAATTGAATAATTTCCCTCCTTGCATACTGATTATGGATGTCAAACACAGAGAGGCCATCTTGATTCCCTTTAATGCTAAACGGAGGCTGTAGTGCTAATGAGCTAATGGGCCGCTTAGCTCCCAATCTAATGAATGTTAAACAGCGTGAGTATAAAACAATATCACCATTTAAATAAAGGATTGGGGCTAAACCAATTAAAATACAATTACAATACATTTATATCAACTGAAACGGAAGGTACTGGCTTGTATGAAGAGCATCTCTCACACTTATGGAAAGCATTTCATTAACTTGACAAAAGCACGTAAAGATTACATTACAGATACCTGAAGGAGTGAGAGGAGCGCTCAAAGCGCGGGTTGTGAGTTAAACCGCCGTGTGGCCCCACCTGAGCAAGGCACTGAGTCCACCTCCTTCCTGACTCAGAAACATGGATGGAGCTACTAGTGTGTGGGAAGGGAATACATCACAAACCATGTGTCAGTAAAATAGTGTTTAATAAATTAGCATTAATCAATCAATCTACAATCAAATAATTCAATAATTCTTTACCTTCCATTGAGGAAACCAAGGTAGTGCCCACATGATTTCCTTAATTTGTGTATACATCCTGAAATGAAAGGAGACTAGAAGCATCCGAGCGTCTGTAGTTGTTTAGAACAACAAGCTGTTAACCTCATGTTGGCCAGGCGAGAACACGGCGCCTCAGGCGGTAGCTGCTTCCTCTGTGGGCGGAGCCTCTTCTCTACCACACCGCCTCCCAGGAGCCGTACAATGCCCTGTGAGGGTCAAACTTCATGCCTCTCAACATTAAAGAAGAATTAAGACCCACCCGCTAGCTATGCTTGATCCCAATACGTTTGCATGCACAGATGCACACACACACACACACACACACACACACACACACACACACACACACACACACACACACACACACAGTGAATTAGGATATATCTCATAATTCAATGACTTCAAAGTGAATTACTACCAGAGATAATCCAATTTGCTCAAAACCTCAGAATTAATGAGTAGATCTTAGTAGAGTTCACACACAGATTTACTAAGAACTCAACAATGCTTCTCAAATAGAAACTCAGAGATCTACTGGGAACTACAAGCCGTGACATCATGGAGGGTTACCCTTCACATCTAAACATTACCAAACGAGGTCTAGACCTTTGGAATCTAACAAGACACAACACAACTCAAATCGGATTAAAATGTTTAGCTTTGTGTGTGTGTGTGTGTGTGTGCGCGAGTGTGTATGTGCATGGTGTGTGTGTGTGTGTGTGTGTGTGTGTGTGTGTGTTTGTGTGTGTGTGTGAATGTGTGTGTGTGTGTGTGTGTGTGTGTGTGTGGGGTGGTACATGCATGTGATATCATCCAGCAGTGAGTATTTGCCTCCCAGATGATAATGTGAGCACAGCCTCATAAGCATATGGATAAGATTACCCTGCCTACAAATGATAGAGTTCACAGCAGACCGGCTGGAGAGAATAATCCTAAATGATGTTTGGCAGATGGAAATGGACTCACAGCTGGGAACATCTGTCATGCAAAGTGTTTCTGAAAATCACGGCTTCAAAGATGACCCTTATACTGAAAATCTGAAAAAAAGTTATTTTTATACATTTTCACTTGAATTTGTATCTCGTAAAATAAAAATGTGAAATTAAATTGCGTGCGGAGCGAAAGGGAAGAGGCTTGTTGGACTGGGGGCAGGTTGCTGTTCCAGAGCATCGCTGGTTAAATATTAGGACACTTTGGACATTGCTTTTCTCCGTGTTTGGGTGGAAACACAACAGCACATACAATAAGGTATGAGATTATCAAGAGGGCCTTATCAACACTATTATAAACAACAGCTTCCAAAGAGATACCGAGTCCCCTGCTCTGAAGAGAGAGAGACAAGCTCTAAGACCTAAAGGGACGATAAGAGGAGCGAGACAGCAAGAGAGAAACTAGAGAGAGAGAGAGAGACAAGCTCTAAGACCTAAAGGGACGATAAGAGGAGCGAGACAGCAAGAGAGAAACTAGAGAGAGAGAGAGAGACAAGCTCTAAGACCTAAAGGGACGATAAGAGGAGCGAGACAGCAAGAGAGAAACTAGAGAGAGAGAGAGAGACAAGCTCTAAGACCTAAAGGGACGATAAGAGGAGCGAGACAGCAAGAGAGAAACTAGAGAGAGAGAGAGAGACAAGCTCTAAGACCTAAAGGGACGATAAGAGGAGCGAGACAGCAAGAGAGAAACTAGAGAGAGAGAGAGACAAGCTCTAAGACCTAAAGGGACGATAAGAGGAGCGAGACAGCAAGAGAGAAACTAGAGAGAGAGAGAGAGAGAGACAAGCTCTAAGACCTAATGGGACGATAAGAGGAGCGAGACAGCAAGAGAGAAACTAGAGAGAGAGAGAGAGACAAGCTCTAAGACCTAAAGGGACGATAAGAGGAGCGAGACAGCAAGAGAGAAACTAGAGAGAGAGAGAGACAAGCTCTAAGACCTAAAGGGACGATAAGAGGAGCGAGACAGCAAGAGAGAAACTAGAGAGAGAGAGAGACAAGCTCTAAGACCTAAAGGGACGATAAGAGGAGCGAGACAGCAAGAGAGAAACTAGAGAGAGAGGGGGGGGGGGGGATCTATATAGTTGCTAATAGCAGGGGGTACGAATTTCTCTTTGTTATCCGGGGAAATTACTCTGCAAATATGACAATAAATCACAAAGGAAATCAATCTGAGCAGCGGCGACTGGGAGCGGCTGATAATTCATCAATCAATATTTAATGTTTAGACCTTAATTAATCCACAGGCTTCTTTAAGTGAGGGCGTGGGGACGAGCAGCGAGTGCGTCTGCATAGAGCAGCTTTATATCAAAGCAGGACACGGAGCCTCATCTCTCCCGTTTACGCTGCTTCCTTGTTTTGCTTTATTACTTCTCTTCTTCTTTCATCACCACGGCGACACTCAGAAGGACCGGAACAAAGTGTCTGCTTGAAGGGAATTTATTTTGTCTGAATACGAAAGCTAATGAAATCATTTTTTACAAAGTAATCCTGTGGCAGCTAATAGAATGGATCATTTGGAGCAGGAGGGCTGACATCACGGCTCTTAGATGTAATTGTCTCAGCCATGTTGACGATAAGTGAGTGACCAAGGCCAATCACCATGGAGGTTTGCACAGTCCCATCCTGGTGATGTTTAATTGTTGTTGGCTTTTACTATTCTACTGTTATTGTGTTAGAGATTGGAAATTATGTTGGAAAACGTTGTTAAGACGTTTCTATAAAAGCAATCAGACATGTGTTTTAAATCTATTTTAAAGAGTTTATAGAGTTATGGTGTTATTTAACTTTTTAATATTCAGAATATGGGCCTCTTCATGGGCCCACCGAATGTCTGAGCTTCACAGCTTCACTAAAACACGTCTCCTGCTCCCCGGGATCCAACCAGACGTGGGAACGCAGCTCTGGGGCTCCGGTGAGCCTGAGCTCCCCAAATCCTACTCGGCCCGCCGGCTGACCCGCGCCACACCCCCTCTCCGGCTGGGACGCGCCGCCCAGGGGGCCTTCTGTAGCATCGCAGGAACCCACTCGGTATGCTGCGGATGCTGGGGCGTTCTGGAGGAGCCTCTGATCACAGGCGTCCCACAGGTACTAATTACCACACATGGAAACGGTTCACTAAGAAAGGGACGTTTGACATTTGGATCCCCGCAGTACCGCAGTCTCTTTGGGAGAGCGGTCGGGACGGCCAATGGGAGAAGAGGAAGGTCTGGGAGGAGGAAGTGGGGATGAATGGCTTTGGGTAAATAAAGGCGCTCTGGCAGGACCCGGGTCGGCACCGGAGACCCAAACAAACCCAGAACACAGGAGAGAAAAGTGAAGTTTGAACACGATGTAAGATGTGATTACCAGCCGAGCTCCATGGTCGCCGGATAAAGAGATTACCTAAAACGCCGCTTGATATTCTTCACCGCACATATTGATAACAATAGGAGCCGTTTCATCCATTGTCCCGTCGTCCCCGGGTCTGCAGCAGGTCTTTCATCTTCAAAGGGGAACCGGTCCAGTGCCCGATGGAGTGTCAAGGTGAGCAGGAGGAGCCTGCTGAGAAGAGCCCTTCATTAAGGCCTGAGGATCTCTTCTTGAAGCTAACCAGTGCACTAGTGCTGCGCTCGTGTAATCACAGTTTCACAAGGACACATTTACTCACCACAGACAAACAATCCTTTTAATTATACTAGTATAAGCATTTTGTTTTCACGTATCAACTTTGTAAGCACAAACATCCCCGGTGATTACAGACAAAACAACAGTCTGTTTATTTCCTCATGTTGGATGCGCCATCGAGAGGAAATATGAAACAATATGAACAGGCGTTAATGGCGGTTGGTCCTGCGGTTCAGTCTGTGCAACGAGCGTTAGGAAACATGAGGACACTTCCTTGCTCAGATACTGTACCACATTATTTTAGGCTGCACACAAACACACTCGCACACACACACACACACACACACACACACACACACACACACACACACACACACACACACACACACACACACACACACACACACACACACACACACACACACACACACACACACACACACACACACACACACACACACACACACACACACATGGACATACATATGGACACACACACACACATACACACACACATACACACACACACACACACACACACACACACACACACACACACACACAATTTCACACATGTATTAAACAACTTTGCAACAAAAATGCACATAAAGGAGATAGACAGGCACTCCAAATGAAACAGCAGGCCTTTGGACCCCTCTGGAAACATGGCTGTCCTGCTCCTCTTCTAATACTGTTTGTCTCAATCTCTTCCCTCACTTTTTCTCCAACTCTTCATTTATTTCTCTCTCTCTCTCTCCCCCCCCCCCCACACACACACACACACACACACACACACACACACACACACACACACACACACACACACACACACACACACACACACACACACACACACACACACCACACACACACACACACACACACACACACACACACACACCACACACACACACACACACACACACACACACACACACACACACACACACACACACACACACACACACACACACACACACAGATGAGGAGAGCAACATGAAGAATATTTAAGAACTGTCACAAGCAAGGACGCCAAAATAACTCCCAGCTCTTCTTCTTCTTCCCCACAACGGCCCATTGTACACTAGAGGCTCAGCAGTTGGCAGGAGAACATATCCAATTCGTTCTGGAAATTAATAATGAGGAGAGAGAGAGAGAGAGAGAGAGAGAGAGAGGGAGAGAGAGAGAGAGAGAGAGAGAGAGAGAGAGAGAGAGAGAGAGAGAGAGAGAGAGAGAGAGAGAGAGAGAGAGGGAGAGAGAGAGGGAGAGAGAGAGAGAGAGAGAGAGAGAGAGAGGGAGGGAGAGAGAGAGAGAGAGAGAGAGAGAGAGAGGGAGAGAGAGAGAGAGAGAGAGAGAGAGAGAGAGAGCTTTTCGGGAGATTTATTGGGACAGACGCAGCAAAGTGAAAAATGTAATAATCCAGAGTGTGAAATGCAACAAGTGGTCAGACAGTCAGGGTTGTAAATACTAGAAGGTCAAGTAAGACATCAGCCCAGCATGGAGTCTCTTAATAGCCCAATAGGACATATGGGAACACTGACTAGCACAGCTAGTGGGTTAGGCTGTGCCCTCATTCTCATGGACAACACATGTTGTCCATCCATAACGGAGGTCTAATCATTCTACAAGGCATTCAAACCAGGTGTGTCCAACAATGATAAGGCCACTGTGGTGGAGGTGGTGTCGCCCAACACATTAGGTGACAGAATAAGGCTCTCTCACACACACACACACACACACACACACACACACACACACACACACACACACACACACACACACACACACACACACACACACACACACACACACACACACACACACACACACACACACACACACACACACACACACACTCACACACACACACACACACACACACACACACACACACACACACACACACACACACACACACACACACACACACACACTCACACACACACATGGACATACATATGGACACACATACACACACACACACACACACACACCTTGGCATGAGCCCAGTGACAGCTACAGTGAAGGGTTAGGTGGCGGTCTGCTGCACTCCTGACCCCTCGCTCAGGACCAGAGACGGGCGGAGAGGAGCATCTGCCATTCCTGTCTCATACAAAAACAAACAAGGAGGAGGAGGAGGAGGAGGAGGAGGGGGGGAGGATGAGGAAGAGGAGGAGGGGGAGGAGGAGGAGGATGAGGAGGAGGGGGGGAGGTGGAGGAGGGAGCGAAGGAGGAGCTGGTCCCAGACTAACCTTTTCAGCGGCCCCTCAGCCTGATGACGTCACCTCATCACCCTTCCCCCGTGCTCTGATTAATCCCTCTGTCGATTCAAACCCTAATTTGCTGCTACATGGATTTAAGAGTGCACCCATGCAATAAACCAGCTGATTGCATGTAAAGTCATGGGATGGGTATTGGAGGTGTGTGTGTGTGTATTTGTGTGTGTATGTGTGTGTGTGTGTGTGTGTGTGTGTGTGTGTGTGTGTGTGTGTGTGTGTGTGTGTGTGTGTGTGTGTGTGTGTGTGTGTGTGTGTGTGTGTGTGTGTGTGTGTGTGTGTGTGTGTGTGTGTGTGTGTGCGTGCGTGCGTGTGTGTGTGTGTGTGTGTGTGTGTGTGTGTGTGTGTGTGTGCATGAGTCTCTGTAATGTATGTGTGTGTGTGTGTGTTCTGTTCCTGTTTGCGGCCGTGTGTGTGTGTGTGTGTGGAACATAAGGACTGCTGTGTTGTTCTGTAGCCGTGATGCTGAGGCTGAGGTCTCGTCTCATCCTGTTCTGCACAAAGTGTGTATTTCTTTAGAGATGATGAAAAATAATTTAATCTGGCTAAATGTCATACGTTGATTGGACCTCAGATTATGACTGTACCGCCAAGTATTTTCAATAATTATTCTCAGGGCTGAATTAATCACATCCTCTTAACGCTAAAACATGTTCTGTCTGAGCATCTGGGATCTCAGCTTCTAATCCCAACAGATTGTCCAACGGTGGCTTTAGCGGTCGCCACGCAGCATTACCTTAACCTTACCTTAACCTTACCTTAACCTTACCTTAACCTTACCTTAACCTTACCTTAACCTTACCTTAACCTTAACCGTACCTTCAGCCTCAACTGCCGCATTCCAAAAAATACACAATGATGAACTACACATTGTTCTTTGAATCAGAAAGCATATTTAATGACACATTTCTAATCTTTAATCCCACTCATTTCTGAAAAGCAAAAGCCCATTTAAACCAAGGCCTAATTGTTCCATAACACAATCGAACATCTATTACAAATGTCTGAAACAACATTTGAGTGATTTAATTAAAGTGTCCAAGGCCCAATGTCTGGATGCTCCCTCAGAACCAGGAGCTCTAATCTCTCTCACTGATCATCAAGGGTTTCAACACCCTGGGTCCCATCAACTTACCTCATTTTGTAATACAACAAATAATAATCTAATAATTAATACATTTACATACATTTTGCTTGCAGAACTTTATCTGTGGAATGCCACAGACACTGTGATCTTATGTTAAATGTCTGTGTTAAAAACATATTGTGTGTGTGTGCTAACCCTTCTCATTCATTTATCTCCTACCACTTTGAGCTGTACTCTGCATTATGGATTATTATGATGGATGTTGAATATGTGACTTTCTGAAGTCCATCATTCATTCTCCACCTCTGTCCTCCTCCCCTGAAGACGGAGCGGAAGGAGGGTGACGGAGGAGGGAGTGGGGGGAGGGTGTTGGAGGAGGGTGAGGAATGAGGGTGAGGGAGGAGGGTGAGGGAGGAGGGTGTGGGAGGAGGGAGTGGGAGGAGGGTGAGGGAGGAGGGAGTGGGAGGAGGGTGAGGGAGGAGGGAGTGGGAGGAGGGTGAGGGAGGAGGGTGTGAGAGGAGGGTGAGGAAGGAGGGTGAGGGAGGAGGGAGTGGGAGGAGGTTGTTGGAGGAGGGTGAGGGAGGAGGGTGAGGGAGGAGGGAGTGGGAGGTGGGTGTGGGAGGAGGGAGTGGGAGGAGGGTGAGGGAGGAGGGAGTGGGAGGAGGGTGAGGGAGGAGGGTGAGGGAGGAGGGTATGAGAGGAGGGTGAGGAAGGAGGGTGAGGGAGGAGGGAGTGGGAGGAGGGAGTGGGAGGAGGGTGTTGGAGGAGGGAGTGGGAGGAGGGTGAGGGAGGAGGGAGTGGGAGGAGGGTGAGGGAGGAGGGTGAGGGAGGAGGGTGAGGGAGGAGGGTGTGAGAGGAGGGTGAGGAAGGAGGGTGAGGGAGGAGGGAGTGGGAGGAGGGAGTGGGAGGAGGGTGTTGGAGGAGGGAGTGGGATGAGGGTGAGGGAGGAGGGTGAGGGAGGAGGGAGTGGGAGGAGGGTGAGGGAGGAGGGAGTGGGAGGAGGGTGTGGGAGGAGGGTGTGGGAGGAGGGAGCGGGTGGAGGGTGAGGGAGGAGGGTGTGGGAAGAGGGTGAGGAGGAGGGTGAGGGAGGAGAGTGAGGGAGGAGGGTGTGGGAGGAGGGTGAGGGAGGAGGGTGAGGGAGGAGGGAGTGGGAGGAGGGTGAGGAGGAGGGTGTGGGAGGAGGGTGAGGGAGGAGGGTGAGGGAGGAGGGTGAGGAGGAGGGTGAGGGAGGAGGGTGTGGTCCCCCAGCGTCCGGCTCCTTCCTGTCATCTTATCAGGACAGCCGTGGACCTCCTCTAATCATGGAGGAAACCACACTGTGTAATTCAGCCTGTCTGCGTGGATGAGACTGTGTGATTGTGTGGGTGTGTGAGAGAGAGAGAGAGAGAGAGAGAGAGAGAGAGAGAGAGAGAGAGAGTAGAGAGAGAGAGGAGAGAGAGAGAGAGAGAGAGAGACACACACACACAACAAAAAGCCAAGCGTCGCAATGAGGCAATAAAAGGAAGAAGAGAGAGAGATTATAAAGCACATGTTTTGAAGTCATTAAGGCGGTGGGCCGCCAAGCCGCTGGGTGTAAATAATGGATTCATTTTAAAAGAGATTTTCCCGACTACTGCCTCTCTTTTCCTTCAGTGGGGCAGGGCAACAAGTGGTTCATTACAGCACAGCTATGTTTAAATCTGAGAAGAACACACATAAAGCACATAGAGAGGAGAGGGCCTCAGGTGGACCACTTGGGAATATGGAGACTCAGGACCACAGCATGAGTCCTGCACCGGACGGGCCTCAGCGAGGGACGGGCCTCAGCGGCGGACGGGCCTCAGCGCCGGACGGGCCTCAGCGCGGGACGGGCCTCAGCGCCGGACGGGCCTCAGCGCCGGACGGGCCTCAGCGAGGGACGGGCCTCAGCGAGGGACGGGCCTCAGCGCCGGACGGGCCTCAGCGCCGGACGGGCCTCAGCGGACGGGCCTCAGCGAGGGACAGGCCTCAGCGCCGGACGGGCCTCAGCGCGGGACGGGCCTCAGCGCGGGACAGGCCTCAGCGCGGGACGGGCCTCAGCGCCGGACGGGCCTCAGCGAGGGACGGGCCTCAGCGAGGGACGGGCCTCAGCGCCGGACGGGCCTCAGCGAGGGACGGGCCTCAGCGCCGGACGGGCCTCAGTGAGGGACGGGCCTCAGCGCCGGACGGGCCTCAGCGGCGGACGGGCCTCAGCGGCGGACGGGCCTCAGCGGCGGACGGGCCTCAGTGAGGGACGGGCCTCAGCGCCGGACGGGCCTCAGCGAGGGACGGGCCTCAGCGGCGGACGGGCCTCAGCGGCGGACGGGCCTCAGCGGCGGACGGGCCTCAGCGAGGGACGGGCCTCAGCGCGGGACGGGCCTCAGCGAGGGACGGGCCTCAGCGCCGGACGGGCCTCAGCGAGGGACGGGCCTCAGCGAGGGACGGGCCTCCACCCCCTCCCTCTATAAAACAGTGTAGAGGTATCAAAGTGTCCAGAGCCAGTACCTCCTCATGCTCAGCATCATAATGGCTTCAGCCCCCATCACTCAGCATCCAGACGGCCTGCCACCAGATTAACCAAATATTATGAAAACCTTCAACCTGCCTTCCTCGTAAATTAACAGCAAATCACCTTCTCTCTCTCTCTCTCTCTCTCTCTCTCTCTCTCTCTCTCTCTCTCTCTCTCTCTCTCTCTCTCTCTCTCTCTCTCTCTCTCTCTCTCTCTGGACAGAGGTGGAGAGAAGAGTAATTTTCTGTGGCATTGTCATGTCCACAATTCCACACCACTTAGGGAATCGAGCTTGCAACCCAAGGTTGAGTGTGTGGGGGTTGGGGGGAGGGGGGAGGAGGTGATGCACCTTCCACCTCCAGTGAGAACACAGAGATCAGAGAATCCTGAAATCTGTATTTTCTTTCTTGGTGTTAATGAGCCAAACGCTGTTGACGACTTATTTCTCCACCAATGAGCTTGGATGTTTTGCGGATCCTCTGGCGTAGGAACAAGAGGAGTGTCATTCATTCCTTGGGTCAGACCAACCTGGACTGGAAGCCATGAGCAGGGAGCAGAGCCCAACCATCTGTTGCTCAACGTGTGCAGGCTGCACTGTGACATGTTAGCCATCTCATCCTCTTTAGATGTTTGGCCTCCAGTGATCCACTTCAAACACTTGGCCAGAGCTGATGTGCTGTTGTCCTGCTGCTCCTACATGATCTCTCTCTCTCCCTTTCTCCCCCTCTCTCCCCCTCTCTCCCCCTCTCTCTGCCGCCTAATCTCTCACTACCTCGCTCTCTCTCCTCAACACTGATACCCTCTTCTCCTTGACATCTTCACTCCCTGCATTTCTGCTCTCTGGGTTTCTGCTCTCTGTGCCTCGGTGCTTGCATGCTTGTGGATGTGGCATTGAGATCCCTGTTTGATTATCCCTACCTGTGTAAGACAGGTCGCTAAGCTGCTTCCACTCAGAAAGCCTCAGAAAGAGGTGCTCAGTTCTTCAGCAGTCTATCCGTCGTTCCCACATAATTCTAATTCTATTGAAAATAGACTCTGTCTCAATTCTCTCTATTCTCTGTATTTTCGGACAAATTCAAATAACCAATAACTCTAATACAAAGTCTAATCCACAGTTTTTCATTGTTAAAATAGAATAGAGAAGCAAGACATCCACACATAAGCTTGTGCCTTCAGAAGGTCACAGAGAACTGTGTCTCATGTGTCTCATTATTCCCCAGATTCACATCTCTGAGGATGCAGAAGGTGGTCGGTCACAGGCTGTCTTTGAGGTGTAAGGGGGGGTAGTAGGTAAGGCGGCTGGGGTGGAGGAGAGGAGGCAGGATGGATGAACATCTGCTGAACTGCAGGTGTCTCGTCTCTCATCCGTCCGTCATCAGCGCTAACAGATGAGTTCCCCACGGTGCCTTCACTGGGCTAACCCACGCCGCTGTGCCCAGGAGGTCCGGGACTCACACTGTGCTTCTCCAGGGCCTGGAGGAGCAGCTTCTCCTGCGCCTGAAGGAGCAGCTTCTCCTGCGCCTGAAGGAGCAGCTTTTTGATGCAGGCCACAAAGCCAGGAAATCAATGCTGAATAAAGTTCAATATTAGAGTTTTGATATACTGAGTGTATATTCAGAGACTGAACTCTATATTAGCCATTTCAACCAATCAGAAAGTTACAGGGCACTCCATAAGCCCATCAACTATACGCAGCATTTAAAATAATATTAATTGTGATTAAGCAATACAATTTTCATTAGGAATAAGGTTTTTCATCAGGAGCTTGGGAATGTTCCTTGATCTGTTGTTGGGACTTTGCAGGAATGGCGTGATAGGAAGATCAATCCAAACAAAGTTCCATTTGCTCCGAGTGGAACAAGACTTTATTTTTTCTTCTTCTTTTTACAGCTGGCAGCCAACTTAAAAGGACCATTAGACGGCTTGTGTAATTGTTGAGAGATAAGAGAGAGAAGAGAACACAACCAGAAGAGAGGGAGGTGGGGAAGGGGAGCATGGCCCGTCTTCAAAAAGATATACAGTACATTTTGCCATTAGTTCAATTTGAATTGATTTTTCCTTTCCTGGTACACTAAGAAACAGATGCTTCCATTATTCTGTTACGATGCTCAAAACATGCGGAGCAACAAATAAAGAGAGCGAGGGAAGAAGAGATGTAGAAAAAAAGAATGGAAAAGCATGGATAGAGAGAGAGAGAGAGAGAGAGAGAGAGGAGAGAGAGAGAGGAGAGAGAGAGAGAGAGAGAGAGAGAGAGAGAGAGAGAGAGAGAGAGAGAGAGAGAGAGAGAGAGAGTTTAAGAAAGACAGAGGAATTCAGGTTCTCTTTGAATGCTATCTTGGGGCTGTGCCCATTACTTGTTGAAGCCATTACAGCAGCTGATTACAGGCAGGAGGCTGAGAGGCTTTGGGACACAGACCTGGCTCTCCTGACAGAGGGAGCCCACCTCCTCCATGGCATCATATCTCTTAGTGTTATTGCCGTCCTCTTGAGCAAGGCACTTTTGCACAACTCATCCCAGTAAAAGATGCCTGGCTGATAGATCCACAGTATGTATTGGTAACTGAGTTAGGGACAGAGGGAGGGCTTTGTTTAAAGTGTCACAGAACAACTCAGTAATAGAGCCATAGTTATGTTATCATTCATGATTACTGAACAATAAATAGGATTTAATTTGTTTGTATTTCCTACAGTAGGAACGGAGCCCCTGTCAAGTTGAGTCCTGTTTGCCAGTGATTACATCACACCAGATGGCATTTGGTACAGTGTTACCTGACCTAGATTGCACTTTGCTATGTAAAGGAGGCGTGCTGCCAAAGTATTAATATTTATTTCTATGCATTTTAAGGCTGTGGAAGAACAGAGAGGCAGTCTCAAGACCTGAGAACAACCGTTTGGAACATTATGGAGGACATGAAATTCAACTCTTGAGAACCAACCTGAAAACCAAGGGGGCGGGTCTACTGTCCCTTCACCTTATCTTCACCACGTCCCGGAAGAGACGTCTACCTGACAGGTGAGGGGATGAGTCAGAGGGGGGAGTTGTTTTTAGTTTTGACTCAGCTTCAGGGCAGGCACCCCAAACCCGTCCTCGAAAAAAAAAGCAAAGAAGAAAAGGGGGGGGGAGAGAATGAGACAAAGAAGATGGAAAAAAACGAAGAGAAAAAAGAAGGGAAGAAGAATAACAAAGAGAAGAGGCGAAAAGAAGAAGAAGTATGAAAAAAATATAAAGAAGAATAAGAAAGACAGAAGGAAGGGAAAAGACAGAACAAAAAAAAGAAGAATAACGAAGAAATAAAGAACGAATGAAAAGAAAGAGAAGAGAGAGAGGAAAGGAGAAAAAAAAAAAGAAGAATGAGTAAGAAGTAAAAGAGGAAGAAGCAAACGGGGAAAAGAGAAGAAAGAAGAAGAATAGAATGAGCAAAGCGCACCCCCTCCTCATAAGCCAAGCCTTACCTCCGTCCGCAGCCTAAGATTTCTCACTACTCCTCCCTCCTCCCATCAAGCACGCTACTACGCATCACTATACCCCCTGCCTCTCCTCCGCCTGAAGCCACAATCCGTACGACTCATACTACCTATACTCTCCTCTCCCCCCTCCTCATCAGACGAGGATTCGACTCAAGAACAACGCATACCTCCATGAAGCCGCCTACTCTCCTCTCCCCCCTCCTCCTCCTCCTCCTCCTCCTCCTCCTCCTCCTCCTCCTCCTCCTCCTCCTCCTCCCACCAAGATGATTTACAGCCTTTCTCGACACGACCACATCTAAGAGGGGCATAATTAGAAGGCTCTAAAAGCAGGCAGTTTAGGGATGTAATGAAACCAGTCGGCCGGCAGTCGGACAGGAAGGAGTCGGACAGGGGTCGAAGTGGAGGTGAGGGTAAGAGAGGACAGATGAATACATATCACACACACACCTGTATACACACATATGTACACACACACATACACACACACACACACACACACACACACACACACACACACACACACACACACACACACAAAGAAAAGCACAAACATGCCAGCCCTTCCAATAACCTCTGATCCAGCTTTTTCAGAAGGCTTTGCAGAACCTTTACAAGATCATTTTATTCCAACCAACTCCTTGTTGTGGTGATTAAATATGTCCCCGGTGAAAGCCATCAATTACTGTCCAGTGGAGCACCACACCGGGGATGGGGGTGAGAGGACTGGGGGATGGGGGTGAGAGGACTGGGGGCTGGGGGTGAGAGGACTGGGGGCTGGGGGTGAGAGGACTGGGGGCTGGGGGTGAGAGGACTGGGGCTGGAGGCTGGTGGGGTGAGAGGACTGGGGGCTGGGGGTCTTCACATCTCCCTGCCTGCCTGGCTGGCTGCTGTCCTGGCTGGGAGTGCAGGGCGGACAGGTTCCAGGCTCAGTCCCTTGCCCAGCTCCAGGAGGGGGTGCAGAGATGTGCCGCGGGGCCTGGCTGAGGGATGTGTTGGCTGGGTAAGCAAGCAGCTGCCTCCCTGGCTCCTTCCAAAGACAGGAATACTGAGGGTGGCCAGAACCAGACACCCCCCCCCCCCCCCCCCCGACACACACACTCACACACACACACACACACACACACACACACACACACACACACACACACACACACACACACACACACACACAGACTTTCTTTCTTTCTCTCCTTTTCTCGCAGTCTCACCTCTTCCTCTCTCCACTCTTTGTTTCCCTCCCTCTATGTCTCTCTCTCTCTCTCTCTCTCTCTCTCTCTCTCTCTCTCTCTCTCTCTCTCTCTCTCTCTCTCTCTCTCCTCTCTCTCTCTCTCTCTCTCTCTCTCTCTCTCTCTCTCTCTCTCTCTCTCTCCCTCTCTGTCTCTCTCTCTCTCTCTCTCTCTCTCTCTCTCCCTCTCTGTCTCTCTTTCTCTGTCTAACACTCAAAACACTCTTTCCCTGTCTCTCTCTCTCATGCTGCAGCGCTGAGGTTAGCTGCTCTGATGCAAGTCCACACACACACACACACACACACACACACACACACACACACACACACACACACACACACACACACACACACACACACACAGCGCTGCTTCCTCCTCACAACACAGCAGCCATGCTGGCCGCGGCACAGGGAGAAATAAACACCAACACAACCAATTTGATGAGTGAGGGGGTGAAGTTTGAGGCTCCTCCTCCTCCTCCTCCTCCTCCTCCTCCGCTGTGCTTCTACTGAGGAATTACTCCTTCTGTACTGTTGAAAGGTCTCCCTCTATGATGACTGAACCCAGAGGCACAAGAATAACAGCTATTACTGCTGTCAGCCTACCAACCACTATCATCCAGTCCAGAAGGCCGGCCTTCCAAACTATTTACATTACTCTGAAGCTGCTGCTCTCGCTGGGTTGTTGTTGTTGTTGTTGTTGTTGTTGTTGTTGTTGTTGTTGTTGTTGTTGTTGTTGTTGTTGTTGTATATATGTTGCTATAGTTCCAATGCTTGACCACTGCTTCTCCAACCAATGCATCGCTATGTTTCTGTACCTCCTTCCTGTCTTTTGTATACCAGACAGACAGACAGACAGACAGACAGACAGACAGACAGACAGACAGACAGACAGACAGACAGACAGACAGACAGACAGACAGTGACCTGATGGCCGGCGGCCCAGCAGGAATGCCAGCGATGCTCCCTTCCTCCACCTCTTCACCGTGGGCCATGCATGACTACCTCAGAATCCACTGGGTTTGCTTCCCCTCACAAGGGGCTCCGGTGACGGAGGACAGATGAAGCCCAACCTTCTGGCTGTTCTTCAGCCATTTGTTCACCAAACTCTTTAGTTTCCTTGTTGGCTTGAGATAACTCTTTCTTTAAACGGCATATGAAAATGAATGGAGGAGGGCCATTACAGGTGGATGCTACTGTCAGTGGGAGGGCTTCGTCTCCCACTGACAGTAATAGCCAACATTTAAGATGACTGGATCACAGAAAGGAGAGCGGAAAGGAGGGGAGGAGGTGAAGGGGAATGTGGTGAGACAGTGGAGGGGTGTTTCACACCCACAGAGGACATGGTTACAGGAGAGGGCTGGTGAACTGTGAGCTGTGGGCATGTCACTGCTTGATCTCCAACTGGTGTTGACAGGTCTAACCACGGCTACAAGTCATCTATTACTTCCTCTGAGAACCAGGCTTACTGCCGCGGTTCCTCTGTTTGACATAGAAAAAAAGAATCGTTGTCGTTCAATTCTGTTTTGGATTATGCACTACAAAGACAGATTACAAGCACATGGCAGTATGTTCCAGGCTGACCATCATCATCATCATCATCATCATCATCATCATCATCATCATCATCACCATCACCATCACCATCATCCCAGTCTGTGTAAGAGGTGTAACACTCCACTGGCCATGTATAGCCAAGAAGCCTTCTCTTCCTACGGAGCCAGCCAGCCCTGCCCTGCTCCCTTTCTAATCAGCAAGGGGAGGGTTCAGGGCCGGCCCAGAGGACTGAGAATCGTACTAGGATGTAATCCCGTCCAAGTGGCTCTGGCCCTTTCTTCTCTCTTGTTAGGCCCTCTTTGGGAGGCCCCCAGCACCGGGGGCCCGGAAAGGAGGTGGGATGTGGAGGGGAAGTGGCAGCAGCAGAGGGGCCTGGGGATAGAGGTATGGGAGGGGGGGGCTGGTGGGCTGGTGGTGGTGGTGGTGGTGGTGGTGGAGGTGGTGGTGGTGGTGGTGGTGGAGGGTGGAGGTGGGTGGTGGTGGTGGTGGTGGTGGAGGGTGGAGGTGGGTGGTGGTGGTGGTGGTGGAGGGTGGAGGTGGGTGGTGGTGGTGGTGGAGGGTGGAGGTGGGTGGTGGTGGTGGTGGTGGTGGTGGTGGTGGTGGTGGTTAAGATAGAATCTGCATAAAAAAATGATGCTTTAAATTATGCAAAGTATGTCTTCAAATGCTTTCTACACACACACACACACACACAATGGAATTAAAATGTGCATTTAGGTAGGAAATCATTTCAATGTTTGTTGTATCTGTGCTGGTAGGATATTCATGGACTGCTGGCCGATCATCTGGAAGTCATCGGGATCCCTGCCGGTCTATTAGAAATGAGTATTCTATTAAAATATACATTAAAATAGTACACATAGGGATACAGAGGAATTCATCATCTATGGACACACTTCACCTAGCCCACAAGCATCCTCTGTTTTATGATTTACCTGTCCCTATACAAATATCATTATTAGAATTTGTATTGATTAATTCATTTAATTGATCATTAATTAGTAATTCAATTATTCAATAATTCATTATTTTTGGGAAAATTAGTTTAGTTCAAACTGTAATTTCTATAACAATGTTTTATATGTTTCTGTCTATCGGTATGAGGCAGAGGTAGCAACATGTCAGCTCCACATTCTGCTTGGCCATTCTCTACCAGGTACGCATGGTAGCCCAGGGCGTGGTCCAGGGCGTGGTCCAAGGCGTGGTCCAAGGCGTGGTCCAAGGCGTGGTCCAAGGCGTGGTCCAAGGCTTGGTCCAGGGCGTGGTCCAGGGTGTGGTCCAAGGCGTGGTCCAAGGCGTGGCCCAAGGCGTGGTCCAGGGCGTGGTCCAGGGCGTGGTCCAAGGCGTGGCCCAAGGCGTGGTCCAAGGCATGGTCCAAGGCGTGGCCCAAGGCATGGCCCAAGGCGTGGTCCAAGGCGTGGCCCAAGGCATGGTCCACGGCGCGGTCCAGGGCGTGGCCCAAGGCGTGGTCCAAGGCGTGGCCCAAGGCGTGGTCCAAGGCGTGGTCCAAGGCATGGTCCAGGGCGTGGCCCAAGGCATGGTCCAGGGCGTGGCCCAAGGCATGGTCCACGGCGTGGTCCAAGGCGTGGCCCAAGGCGTGGCCCAAGGCGTGGTCGTGGGGTGGTGTGTGACGATGAAGATACTCGGCAGGAATTCCCAATGTGTATTATTTGTAAAAATAAACTGTCTGGACAAAGATATTCAAATATAATTTATAATAACAGCTGCAAAAGCAGGCTTCTGTGTGCTTAGAGGGCGGCTGGTGATGCAATAAGACCACACCACGGGTCCATCTCTGATGTTCTTCCAGAACAACAGAAGAAGAGAGGAAGTGAAGGGCCAACTCTGGCAAAACCTTCACCATGGAGGGAAAAATATAATAAAAATGCTCAATACAAAGCAGCCAGAGCAGACCTCTACTACTGTACGTTGGTACAGGGTGACCATGTGGGCGGTGCTAGCAGACAGGTTAATGTGGGAGGCTTCAATCCCAGCACCCAGACAAACCCCAGAGCACAGGAAGAGCCCTGGCGGGGACACCAAGGGTGAAACAGCCACTTGCTGGCACATCACAAGGAGCAGATGTGGAGCGCCAAGAGCCGGCTGCATGAAACCGGCCATCTGGCCAAGCTAAATACTGCCTCGGTGCACCCCCGTTCTGTTTGCCTTTGGCACATTCCCATTGTCCACGGTCACACATAGGTACACTCCAATCAGTGTCTGGAGGCATGGGCAGGGGGGTTTATGGAGGTGCCATCAGGGTGATTAGTTCTGCTGGTAAACAATAGCTCACCCTTGTTTTGTTTGACTCTGGGCGGTCTCCAGCACAGCACTACTCCCTCCGCTCAATGGTGTCAATCTCGCCGGCTAAAGTAACACCAGACAAACATGGCAAACAGAAAGGGAAGTGGTGCAACTGAGGCTGGAGAACCACAGGGATGTTGAGTTTATTAAGGAGCCCAGAGCACCAACATTCCTTCTGTTCAAAACCAGGACCGTATTGTTCAACACACATCGCTACATATGCCAGTCCCACAGCCACCTGTAGAGAACCAGAACCAAAACCTATAAATGCAACGAGTGGCAGTGAGTGTACATTACTGTGAGGACAGCTTAGTATTCTGGACCCTGTTTAATCTGAGAGTACCAACCGTGATGAACAAACAGAGACACTGCTCCCCACCCTAGGGACAGACTATCCACTTCAAGCCCCTCCCCTTCCTGCCGCTGTGTGGCGAGTAGCCGGTGTAAGATCCACACTTATCTGGAGACATTAAGAAAAAAAATGACTTTCATTAGGCTGAGCTTGGTCTGCTTGTATCACAGACCAGGCATTCCATGTCCTCCTCTAATCATCCTAGGACCAATATCCTGCAATTAGTTCAGTTTCCACACTCTGCCCCCAGGGCCTCTGGTTCAACCTGGGAAATGGGATCCAGTCCTCCTCCTAAGCCCCAGTCCCAGTGCCGGAGAACAAGGTATGACAAACACTTACAGTACAGCCTGCCAGCTAGGATGTGGTCCTAATCTCATGTTTGCATTGGAAACACATGTAGCCAATGTTATCTGGTAGTGAGCTGGTACCAACACAACTGAAGGGTACACAGAGATGCTGTCCTCCTGAGGTTCCGTAGGATACCCCGAACAGCAGATTGTATAGACAATAGAAACACCATTCGTACATAACACACTTTAACAATACATTCATACATAAATCAATAGCGCTTCCAGAAGGATAGAACCGGAGGTGACTCCCAGGCGTGAGAGGGGAGGGAGTTTTAGCGGTGTGTGCGTGTGTCCATGTAAGAGCGTGTGTGTATGAGTGCTTAATCAGAAGATGTGTGTCTCTCCCTGTGAGCGGCAGCCCGGCAGATCATGTGAATACAACGACCAATTAGATTAAGGGATTACAGACCATGTGCCCTATGACCCCCCAGGCCGCCACGCATCCGCCTGACGTTGATATGGATTGTCACAGGCTTCCTCCGTACATACACACAGACAATACACTTACACATGAACACACTGAATGATGCACAGTGGATGAATCTGTGCACTTTCCCTGTGTGTGACGGCACCGCTGAACAAGACTCCATAACTGAATGTACCTGCTTGAGGAGGATTACAAGTATGAAGCAGATTAGGCCGTCCAGCACGACAATAAGCAGGCTTAAACCAGCTCTCTGCCTTCTGCTCTCCATATGGAGGAGCTGAGGATGCTCTTCAGTGACTCTTATGCAATGTTAATCCTTCTGGCATGATCAGACACAGGGCCAAATTGGTAGATCAATTTATTAATGCATGTCTATCTATCTATCTATCGATCTATCTATCTTTATATATATATATAGTTATTTGTTTTTATACATGCACACACACACACACACACACACACACACACACAAACAGTACATGTGTTAGGTGTAGGTGCATGTGTGTGCATTTTTATTATGTGTGATAATAGCATATTAAGTGACCTGGTGTTTTACTGCGTGGTTTCCTCAGTCCCTGGTTCACATGCAACTTCTTGGAGGTCGGACCAGAGGAACAAAGAGAGACACCTTTCCCAGGCCAACCGTTGGGTCGAACACGGAGCCCTCCAGAACCCCCCGGCTATCACTTCATGCTACACGTCACGGGCTCTCAGCTGAATATACGGCATAGGTTCATATTTACACATGTGGCTGTTTGCTGTGGCGTGGACTCTCTCTCTCTGTGGGTTCGCCAGTAGCTCTCTGAAACAGGCGGGCCGACTTAGCGCCACTGCTGCCAAAAGCCTTTGAACAAAACAACTTCCTCTCGCACGCCACGCTTTTAATTACGTGTTGGGGAACATGAGACAGCACACGCAATTTGTAGCGGAAAATCATATTTCCATTGAGCGGCCGGGCGCGTAACCGATGGTTTGTAAAAACGGAATGTCATAATTATTTTTGCTACCAGACCAGTGATTGGGTTTCAGCTAATGGTTGTCGACTTGAAAGCACTAATTACTTTTTGTAGTCGACTGTCAGCGGCAGAGAAAGAGAAGGTGCCACAATAAATAAGTTCCCACCATGCGCCTGAAGCCTGTAATTTGAGTCCCTGCTCCTGGGCTGAGTTATGGGAATTATAAGCGTCTCAACAGAACACACATAAGTAATTGCGAGGCGTCTAACCTGCACCTCGCCGTATGGGAAGGGGCTACGACACGTAGGATTACCGCAACAAAACCTCAACAAAACACCATAATAACTTTTGTTTGTTCGGCTTTAAGAGGAAAAAAAGAACAAGAAATAAACCCCGAACACGCAGGTGCTTGTTGAGGTTTCTCCATGCTGAAGGATTTACATGAAATTGCCAAATAAAATAATAAGAACACAAAACGTAATGATAACATCATTGTAAACCCATCCATGACCTTTAGAAACACACACCACGCAACACACCAGTGGCACCACTTCCTCTGTACTGTTTCATAGATGATATGATGATTCTAAGTCCCTTGTCTAGATAGTAAATAGTATATTGTGCAAACACACTGGCCAGCTAGCAGGCTGCTGCTGGTGTGTTGTTGTAAAGAGGCTTCGATTCAGGTCAACGTTTATTATTTTTGTCATGAGCAAACAAAGAGGACGGTCTGGCCGGAGCGCCATGACCCGCACGCTTTGGAATGTTCCATCTTAGTTTTTTATTTTGTATTTTCGGGGGGAGGAGGGGCTTCAACGTGACCATTAGAGGCAGGGTCATTTGACCTCTTGATTCATGGCTTATTAGGCAGCCTGCTACACATGCATGAAGCTAACATAAAGCCCACGACGAGCAGCCGGCCAGGTGCTCCCAGGAGCTGCCATCCTGTGAGTCACACTCACATTAGTCATTAGGGGCCAGGGGCCCTGGCTCTATATCCAGGGCCCCTGGCCCCTAGCAACACATGCATGGCCTAGAGACACCTTCCTGTAAACAAACAACACACACACACACACACACACACACACACACACACACACACACACACACACACACACACACACTGACGCACACGCGCACACACACACACACACACACACACACACACACACACACACACACACACACACACAAACACACACACACAAACATACACACACACGTACACACACACACACACACACACACACACACACACACACACACACACACACACACACACACACACACACACACACACACACACACACACACTCACACTCACTGACGCACACGCACACACAAACACACACACACACAAACACACACTCACTGACGCACACGTGCACACACACACACACACACACATACAGCAGCAGAAGCAGTGGCAAGACATGGCAGGTCCCCTCTCTCTCTCTCTCTCTCTCTCCCCCTCTCTCTCTCTCTCTCTCTCTCTCTCTCTCTCTCTCTCTCTCTCTCTCTCTCTCTCTCTCTCTCTCCCCCTCTCTCTCTCTCTCTCTCTCTCTCTCTCTCTCTCCCCCTCTCTCTCTCTCTCTCTCTCTCTCTCTCTCTCTCTCTCTCTCTCTCTCTCTCTCTCTCTCTCTCTCTCTCTCTCTCTCTCTCTCAGCCACAGCCACATCAAAGCTCATTGAGGAGTGACCATTTGGATGTCTTCTACAGAGATTGGCGTTCTTATGTTACAGACTTTGTGTTTG
>CM051000.1:2928383-2930883 GCA_027704905.1 Muraenolepis orangiensis | reverse complement strand
GAGAGGAGGGAGGGAGAGAGAGAGAGGGGGAGAGGAGGGAGGGAGAGAGAGAGAGGGGGAGAGGAGGGAGGGAGAGAGAGAGAGGGGGAGAGGAGGGAGGGAGAGAGAGAGGGGGAGAGGAGGGAGAGAGAGAGGGGGAGAGGAGGGAGGGAGAGAGAGAGAGGGGGAGAGGAGGGAGGGAGAGAGAGAGGGGGAGAGGAGGGAGGGAGAGAGCGAGAGGGGGAGAGGAGGGAGGGAGAGAGAGAGGGGGAGAGGAGGGGGGGGAGAGAGAGAGAGGGGGAGAGGAGGGGGGGAGAGAGAGAGGGGGGAGAGGAGGGAGGGACAAAGAGGGGAGAGAGGAGGGGGGGAGAGAGAGAGAGGGGGAGAGGAGGGAGGGAGAGAGAGAGGGGGAGAGGAGGGAGGGAGAGAGAGAGAGAGGGGGAGAGGAGGGAGGGAGAGAGAGAGGGGGAGAGGAGGGGGGGAGAGAGAGAGAGGGGGAGAGGAGGGGGGGGGGGAGAGAGAGAGGGGGGAGAGAGAGGGGAGAGAGGAGGGGGGGAGAGAGAGAGGGGGGGAGAGAGAGAGGGGGGGAGAGGATGGAAGGAGAGAGAAACAGAGAGGGGGGAGAGAGAGGAAAGAGACCCCCTCCCTCTTTCACGTCCAACCATCAGGCCCTTACCCTGTCTTACAGCTACGCCCCTCCACCCCCCCTTCCAAAAAAAAGTTACTCTTGCTCTCCCCTGCGTTTTCATTAAAATAAGAGGGTGGATGTTCTGGGGGAAGGAGGAGAGGGAGGAGAGGGAGGAGGGAGGAGAGGGGGGAGGGGAAAGGAGAGGGGGCGGGAGGGGGAGGGAGGAGAGGGGGGAGGGAGGGGGAGGGGAAAGGAGAGGGGTCGGGAGGGGGAGGGAGGAGAGAGGGGAGGTAAGAGAGGGGGGAGGGAGGAGAGGGGGGAGGGAGGGGGAGGGGAAAGGAGAGGGGGCGGGAGGGGGAGGGAGGAGAGAGGGGAGGTAAGAGAGGGGGGAGGGAGGAGAGGGGGGAGGGAGGGGGAGGGGAAAGGAGAGGGGGCGGGAGGGGGAGGGAGGAGAGAGGGGAGGTAAGAGAGGGGGGAGGGAGGAGAGGGGGGAGGGAGGGGGAGGGGGAGGGGGAAGGAGAGGGGGCGGGAGGGGGAGGGAGGAGAGAGGGGAGGTAAGAGAGGGGGGAGGGAGGAGAGGGGGGGGCAGGTTTTATGATATGGAGACAAGTTATTTTGTGGCCTCGAAGAGACTCTCTGTCTGTCTGTTACTGCGGCGATAATCCCCATGGAATTCCTCCCAAGCACTTCTGCTGACATTTTCAATTATCCCGCACTGAGGCTGGTGAAGGGTGTTCCTCGGAGGCCCCCGCACTGAGGCTGGTGAAGGGTGTTCCTCGGAGGCCCCCGCACTGAGGCTGGTGAAGGGTGTTCCTCGGAGGCCCCCGCACTGAGGCTGGTGAAGGGTGTTCCTCGGAGGCCCCCGCACTGAGGTGAATGAGTGAATCTGCTCCTGTGAGCTGGAGATCAGCGGCTGACAGACTGAACATCCTTGATGAACACATGTATATGAATCTGCATACAAATATACATCATGTATGAATGTACACACACACATACACATTCACTCACACACTCTCACACACACACACTCACACACACACACACACACACTCACACACACACACACACACACACTCACACACACACACACACACACACACACACACACACACACACACACACACACACACACACACACACACACACACACACACACACACACACCACACACACACACACACACACACACATACACACACACACACACACACATCAACACACACACACTCTCACACACAGACACACACACAGACACACACAGACACACACACACAAACAGAGACACACACACACACACACACACACACACAAATACAGACACACACATAAAGAAAACAGAAGGGATGAAAACATATCAAACCCAGGATAAGACTCCTACTCCTTGTGTCTCAGGTGAGTCCTAACCGTCACCTGAGGATGAGTTCACTACATGACTGTCGGCCCCAGGAACAGCTGTTCCCCCTCCGCTCTGATGACATCATGACATCATGACATCATCCCGTCTCCGCCCCTGTCTCTCTGCTGGATGGCGGTGTTATGACATGTTTAATTGAGGGTTGTCAGGCCATAACATTTCTGTAAATATTAGACTTGCCAAGAGCACCAGTTACAGGAAAGGGGTCTAATGTCTCCTCACAGCACAATGAGAGCCTTTGGAAGTGGATCTCAACAAGGTAGTTTGATAGCCTGCTTTTGTCTCAGCGAGTCTGGGGAACACTTCAGAGTGTAATCCCGCTCAGTAGGAGGAGTTTGATCTGCATGATGGACACACATCAGAGTCTTCACCTTTTAAAGGCTGGCATGTGTTGGTTAGTGTGAACTGTGTGTGTGTGTGTGTGTGTGTGTGTGTGTGTGTGTGTGTGTGTGTGTGTGTGTGTGTGTGTGTGTGTG
>CM051000.1:2918383-2923383 GCA_027704905.1 Muraenolepis orangiensis | reverse complement strand
GTGTGTGTGTGTGTCTGTCTGTGTGTGTGTGTGTCTGTCTGTCTGTGTGTGTGTGTGTGTGTGTGTGTGTGTCTGTGTGTGTGTGTGTGTCTGTGTGTGTGTGTGTGTGTGTCTGTGTGTGTCTGTCTGTGTGTGTGTCTGTCTGTGTGTGTGTGTCTGTGTGAGGCCATGTTAGTGGTGTGTCTGTGGGTGTGTGTCTGTGTGTGTGTGTGTGTGTGTGTCTGTCTGTGTGTGTGTGTCTGTGTGAGGCCATGTTAGTGGTGTGTCTGTGTGTGTGTGTGTGTCTGTCTGTGTGTGTGTGTCTGTCTGTGTGTGTGTGTGTCTGTGTCTGTGTGTGTGTCTGTCTGTGTGTGTGTGTCTGTCTGTGTGTGTGTGTGTGAGGCCATGTTAGTGGTGTGTCTGTGTGTGTGTGTCTGTCTGTGTGTGTGTGTGTGTCTGTGTGTGTGTGTCTGTCTGTGTGTGTGTGTCTGTGTGTGTGTGTGTGTGAGGCCATGTTAGTGGTGTGTCTGTGTGTGTGTGTCTGTGAGGCCATGTTAGTGGTGTGTCTGTGTGTGTGTGTGTGTCTGTCTGTGTGTGTGTGTGTGTGAGGCCATGTTAGTGGTGTGTCTGTGTGTGTGTGTGTGTCTGTCTGTGTGTGTGTGTGTGAGGCCATGTTAGTGGTGTGTCTGTGGGGACTCTCATTAGAAAACGGGGACTGTGTCCACATGTTTAACAGGCAGTCAGCTTAAATATGACATCTCTCAAGTTGTGAAACATTTGTTGCCCAGGCTGAACCAACAATCTCTGGATCATAACATTGTGTGTGTGGGTCATCACACGCACTGCTCCCAGCCCACTGGGACAGACTGGACCGGCCCACTGGGACAGACTGGACCGGCCCACTGGGTTACACTGGACCTGGACTATCAACCGCTGCCTCCGGGAACTCATAGATTCCCATCATGTGAACTTTGATTCCTCCTAGAACTGCTTATTTACATTGTCATAGAGATTGCACTCATAACCTCTATGAGGCTGTTCAGGGTAGTGACTATGCCCAGAAATCAGCCCAAACATATAGACATAAATACAACAAAGTAAATAGACATATGTTCACTCAAGCTGTTTTTAAATCACTTTATTTATCAAGAGGGAAGTCCTTTTTGTCACAAATGCTGTGCTCAAAAAAGAAAGAATGCGGTAGGAATAAATAATATCAAGTAGAACTATTAAAACACAAAGGTCATATATCAACATGTAGGTAAATGATATATAGATACACTTACAAATATAAGGGCTCACAAACATGCTGATTCTAAAGCACATTCAATTGGAGATTAGTTATGAGAACAGGTTTTACTATAAAAACTAGTAACTTTTAAGTTTCCTTCTTTGGATTTGTTATCTAGTTTTAATAGCTAACCAACCAACATTACGGTGAGAGGGTCAGACCCCCTATCCAATCAGAAACACCACTGCACAGGACACAGGAGAAGATCATCGGGTGTACACTTCCATGAATTGAGGAGATCTTTAGCACCAGATGTCTGAAGAAGGCCATGTCCATCATAAAGGACTGCACCACCCTGCGCTCCATCTCTTCTCCCCCTACCTCCCGGTCGCCGGTTCCGCAGCATCCGTACAACAAGGACTACCAGGTTTAAGGATAGTTTTTATCCACAAGCAGTAACCTACTGAACTGATAGGAGGGCTGCCACTATCATAACATTGTCACCAATATTACATTATACTGTCATAATTATTTTCCTGGACTTTACTAGACTCATTATAGTTACTGCGCTGTTCTGCACTGTACTGTATTGATGATGCTGCAGCACTACTGGCACTTTATTATTTCAATTTTTGTACAATTCACCATATGTATATCAGTCTTTTTATTGTTGTTTTTTTATTGTGCATGGTATTGTTATAGTATAGTGTTGTCTATAGTATAGTATTGCATAGTATAGTATTGTTGTTGAAATGAATACAGCGGGAGGGAATGGGGAGTAAGCATTCCTTTGTACTCCTTTGAGACTAATGCCTTTGCGTACAACATTCTTGTCCATTTTTCTCCCTGTGTTGTAATGTTAGGCTACAGAGGACACCTTGGCACCTAAACACCTGGACACCTGGACACCTGGACACCTAAACACCTGGACACCTGGACACCTGGACACCAGGACACCAGGACACCTGGACATCTGCTGCACCTGGACACCTGGACAGCTGAGCACCTGGACACCTGAGCACCTGGACACCTGGAAACCTGGGCACCTGGGCACCTGGACACCTGGACACCTGGACACCTGAGCACCTGGACACCTGGAAACCTGGGCACCTGGACACCTGGACACCTGAGCACCTGGACACCTGGACACCTGGACACCTGGACACCTGGACACCTGGACACCTGGGCACCTGGACACCTGGACAGCTGAGCACCTGGACACCTGAGCACCTGGACACCTGGAAACCTGGGCACCTGGACACCTGGACACCTGGACACCTGGACACCTGGACACCTGAGCACCTGGACACCTGCTGTGTGCTGCTGGGCGGGGGAGGGGCCGTCCAGTCCTCACCTCCAGAAGAATGGACAGGAGGAGAAAACTAAAAACAAGGGAATCAAGTCCTGGTCATGAAAGGGAAACAGGATAAGTAGGCTGCTGTGAATACGTTTACTGAAACATAATCCAACATGCCACTTTGAAAATATGAATGCTGATATTGGTAATATGAACTTGATAATCCTAATCTGAATGTGGTATTTACTAGTTTACGACTGAAACTAAAAACGCTCTTAAGGATTGAAATACATTTAATGTGTGTTTTTCTTTTTCCTTCCTCTCTCTTTCTAGAACTTTCTCACGAAGCACACTTCTCTTTTTCTTTATAGGTCAACAGATGGACAAATAGACAGACAAACAGACAGACAGACAGACCGACAGACCGACAGACCGACAGACAGACAAGACCGACAGACAGACAGACCGACAGACAGACCGACAGACCGACAGACCGACAGACCGACAGACAGACAGACAGACAGACAGACAGACCGACAGACCGACAGACCGACAGACCGACAGACAGACCGACAGACAGACAGACAGACCGACAGACAGACAGACAGACCGACCGACAGACCGACAGACAGACCGACAGACAGACAGACAGAGAGACAGACAGAGAGACCGACAGACAGACAGACCGACCGACAGACAGACAGACCGACAGACAGACAGATAGATAGATAGATAGATAGATAGATAGATAGATAGATAGATAGATAGATAGATAGATAGATAGATAGATAGATAGATAGATAGATAGATAGATAGATAGATAGATAGATAGATAGATAGATAGATAGATAGATAGATAGATAGATAGATAGATAGATAGATAGATAGATAGATAGATAGATAGATAGATAGATAGAGATATTTAGATATCTATAGATATTTAGATATTTATAGATATTTATGTAACATTTACAGTTATTCCAAATATGTTCCCGTTGACGTCAGACCTCCAGCCCGGTCTCCTCCTCATCTTTAAACACAAGTTCAGGCTGCATTTGAAGAAAAAAAAGAGATAAAATATGCACACTGTCAGCGGTGGTCAAAGGCTCCTGCGTTCACACAGGAGGACAAAGAGGAGGTACCCAGAGCCCAGAGAGCACTGCTGAAATAAATCAGAACAAACAAAGACACACACAGATAATGGCCCTGGAGCCCTGCCGACCCAGAGCTAGACACACACACACACACACACACACACACACACACACACACACACACACACACACACACACACACACACACACACACACACACACACACACACACACACACACACACACACACACACACGCACACACACACATACATACACACACACACACACACATACACACACATACATACACACACACACACACACACACACACACACACACACATACACACACATACACACACATACACAAAGTATGACCTGGATCATCACTCCCCCACCGCACACCTTGTCCCGTCTGCTGGGGTCAATAAGCATCTCTAGCTTTACAGAACGCCTTCAAGGAGCCCAGGGCTTGTGCTCATGTGTCTTTGTGTAGTGGATTTTCTGCGTGAGCGTGTGATCTGCTTCTGAGTTTTCTCAGTTGAATAGTTATTATTGAGTATTATCCTTGGAATGCATTAATTGACATATCTGAGCAGTTGAAGAAATTAAAAATGACGTGGGAAATGAGAGATCTTCCAGACAGACACTAAACATATTAAGATGATGGACCCTTCTAAGGTCAACAGTGAGCAGACCGTCCACCGTTCACTCACATGGGGACACAACACACCATTTGCATTCCAGACAGAAGCCAGACATGAAGTTTGACTAAAGGAGACATTCAGCCTTTCTTTGTTCTCCTCTGGGATTCTTTGGGATTCTTTTTTGGAGAAAACCCCATTAGGGTAATTCTCCTCAAAGCAGCATTTCATCTGAGAAAGAGAAATAGAAATGAGTGAAAATGAAATGAAATACTCCCTCTCCGCTCGACTCATGTTTTCTAAATGGAAGTAATGCACTTTTAGTTCTTTATGGCATCAAAGTGGACAATAAAGTCATCATACTAAAGGAACGCTTCAGCACCTCGCTGTGTAAAAAAGTTGTAAAGTTTGGTTTATTTTCTTGATTTCACAATTATCACAACAGATGTCACGTCTACTTCTGGAACTCTTTGAAACCACTTGGTCTTTAAACCATGATGCTACATGTGAGCTTTAAGCAATCCCTTCATGAACTGTCATACATGTCATTATATAATATATATATATTATGTATATTATATAATGACAGAGAGTGTCTCTATACAAGTTAGTTTATTACCATAATAAGCCTTTAGGTCAAACCTTCCATGAACTCACAAACCGGAAAAGTCTACAGTTTTGCTTTTAAATCAAAGTATTTATTGAATTGAATCAAATCCGTTCTCCAGAACGCTGTTGCTTTGAGCGCGGTTG
>CM051000.1:2910883-2913383 GCA_027704905.1 Muraenolepis orangiensis | reverse complement strand
AAGACCAAGGTAACAAGCCTCAATGATTATCGTCCAGTGGCTTTAACACCCATAGCCATGAAGTGCCTGGAGAAACTTAAGTAATGTCGCATATAAACTTTTCCATCCCTGAGTCCCTAGACCCACTCCAGTTTGCATACAGACCAAACAGGTCTGTAGACGACGCCATCTCCGGACTACACACGGCCCTGGAGCACCTAGACAGGAGGGACACCTACGTCAGACTGTTGTTTATTGACTACAGCTTGGCATTCAACACCATCGTTCCCTCCAAGCTGGTCCTGAAACTGAGGGACCTAGGTCTGGGGGCCCCCATCTGTAACTGGATTATGGACTTCCTGAAGGTCAGGCCTCAAGTGGTGAAGATTGGAAACAACATCTCATCCACTCTGGTCCTCAACACCGGAGCACCCCAAGGCTGCTGCCTCAGTCCCCGGCTGTACACGCTGTACACACATGACTGTACTGCCACGCACAGCAACAATCGGATTATCAAGTTTGCAGACGACACCACAGTCTGTTGAGCGAGGGCGACGAAACGGAGTACAGAGATGAGGTAGTCCAGCTGACACGATGGTGTGAGGACAACAGCCTCGCACTGAATGTCAGCAAAACTAAGGAGCTCATCGTGGACTTTTGGAGCCACCGGGGCACTAACTCCACCATCAGCCTGGACTGGACACCGGTGGAAGTCGTCAGCTGCTTATGTTTCCTTGAGCTACATATTTTTGCTGACCTGGCAAAAACCCAGAGATCATGCTGAAGAAGGCACACCAGCGCCTCTATGCCCTGCAGTGCCTCAGAAAAAATGGAAGAGGGTCGTGAGAATGGCAGAGAAGATCATCGGGTGTGGACTTCCATGCATTGAGGAGATCTGTAGGACCAGATGTCGGAGGAAGGTCATGTCCATCATAAAGGAATACAACCACCCTGGGCTCCATCTCTACTCCCCTCTAATGTCTGATCGCCGGTTGCGCAGCATCCGTACAGCAAGGACTACCAGGTTTAAGGATAGTTTTTATCCACAGGCAGTGCGCCTACTGAACTGCTAGAAGGATTGTCATTAATATTACACTTACATGCTTTGCTGGACTTTCTGGACTCATCATAGTTACTGCATGGTATTCATGATGCTGTTGCACTACTGGAACTTTAAATGCTTTGAAAGATTTTTGTAAAAAATGTACATGTACATTCAACACAGTAAATATCATCACTTTGTGATATCAAACATTGTCACTTTGCTGTTCTTTTTTGGTTCATTTTTATTGTATATGTTATTTATATGGTGTTGTTTTGTAGATGTATAGTGCGGGAGGGAATGGGGAGTATGCATTCCAATGTACCTGTTGCAATTGGGCATTAAAAACATCTTGTATCTTGGAAGAGAGGAAGATCTGGGTGAACGAAGGGAAATCCAAATCAATTTCAATCCTTTATCACCATTAGGTCTCTTTTTCGTTTTACCAAACACAGCTTGTGAGGTCCCAGTCTGGCTCAGGTCAGCTGACCAAAGCCCACCACACTCCAGCATGAGCTGCTCCCCCTCCCCCCGCCTCCACCATGTATCTGGTTTCTCATACACTGTTTTTTGCTACTCTTTTCATGAATGTCAGAGCCCATCGTTGGCCCTCTCCCTCCAGAAGAGTCTTCTTGGGGAGCGAGTTGACCTGCCACTGGGGACTCCAAGGACCTGCCATGCACTGAGTGTCAGCCATTAAATATGATTTGGTCCTTGAATGGAGCGCAAACACATTGAAGCACCGAGGCTCATTAAGCCGGCATAATCTCTCTTTTCTGCCATGACAAAGATTTGAGCCGGGGAACGGGAGGGTTTTTGAAGAGAAGACCCATTGATTCAACTCGCATTCAAAGTAATAAATCAAGTCCAACTTCACATTCTGGGCCCATTTGCCTAATTCAGTGGCTCTCACCGTACTGGTCAATTAGTTTAGAGGGGAATATATTCAACACACCAAGCTACTGACAAGACACAATAAATCCATGGCCTGGAGGCCGTCCAAAATAACCTTTTGCTGTCTTTTTGCCCTTTTGCTCACTCTGCGGAGGCACTGTGAAAATGACCTTTGCTGATGAAAAGCATCAGAGCGTTTAAAAATGTACACTTTGTGTCAGTGTGGCTCAAGTATCAAACGTACAATAACTTGTTTGGGATACTTCATACTTTTCAACCCCTCTCCGTGGTCTTATGGAAGCTGCATTTGCTCAGACCTCTGCGTGCCAGCATGGATAAGAGAATGAGTAGTAAGGAGCTTTTAGCATTTAGCCATTTTAGCATTTTTAATTCACATCAAAACTCGCCATGACAGTCTAGCCTAAATGCTTCCCAGGCTGCAGCGATAGCGGCCATGCTGGAGAGGAGGGAGCAGGCATCTCCGTTAGCCCATTGTAATCTGCATGACCCACAGAGGAACACCAGGTCAGAGGTCAGAGGGGTTAGAAGCCTGCATGACCCACAGAGGAACACCAGGTCAGAGGT
>CM051000.1:2903383-2905883 GCA_027704905.1 Muraenolepis orangiensis | reverse complement strand
AGACTTCATGTCTTTGACTTTTGGATAAGGAATCCAATTGGTCGAAAGGTGGTCCAATCAGAAGGTGATCCTGTGGATGGATAGATTGATGAGGAGGAGGGAAAAACTAAAAGATGATGTTAAGTAAGCCCCTCCCCCTCCCCACCATCCACCACCTCCCCCACAAATACCCTGCCACCCCACCCTCATAAGAGGCCATGTGGGGGTGGTCCCGCTCAGAGGATAGCGACACCCTTCTGACCAGCCCCATCCCATCTCCATCCTCTCTCCAGCCTCTCATCACGGCTCTTTCTTGTCATCCCCCCCCGTCACGGCCGAGCCTGATGGATGAGGCCACTTTTGATAATGGCATCAGGAACCCGGGCCGGTACCTTGTCATTAGATAGTATCAGAGCTGTTTTATTGCAGCTGTAGTGGTGGATGACCCCCAGGCGGATAACGCTGCTCTGAGAAGAGGGCTGGGGGTGGGGAGGCGCTAATACACCTGGCTGGCTCCATCCATCTATCAGGCATGTGTCAAAGTTCAATAAGACCCCACTTTAAGATGGACTCCTGAACTCCGGACAATGTTGGTGGTGGTGTTATCTGCTTGTTGGAATGGTGTTTAATGGATATTATTAAATTAAAGTTCAAACACAGAAATGTGTCCAAATCTCTGAGCAGAAAATAATTCTAAAGAAAGTAACATTATATGTTTTGTGAATTGCTGTATGCAAACAGTCATGTGATATGTAATGTTGTAACCATTGCCATTACTGTAGACTTATCATATTATCATACATTGTTTAAATGTCAAGAAATCCCAAATATGTAATATTATATAATTCTGAAGAAGTTGTTTTGAACAACTGCTCACTCAATGAAACACATTGAATGTTCCAAAAAACAATATATTCATATATTCATATATTAACAGATAACAATGGAGATATATCCCATAAAAATAATACTAATTTAAACTAAACCACATGATTGAAACACCACCCATATTATACATATTATCCGGGCCTAGCTGCTAGGTTAGGGCCTAGCTGCCTAGCTGCGGGCCTAGGTTATGAAAGAGTTGGATTATTTATGTAGTAGTGTTATGTTCAGCAAAGAGGTGAAGTAGTCTTCAAAGGCTGAAGGAAAACTGAGGGTAAAAAAGGCCACATGCATTCCTCCCTGACAAAGGGAGAGGCGTGTCCAGGAGGAAGAGGAGGAGGAGACGGAGGAGGACGAGGGTTTGAATCATAGACGGGTTGAATGGCGTCTCTCTTTCACAGATGGCTACACACATGAGAATCCCAAGGCCTGTATAATTGTTTTGCTCATAAGGAGTATGACCAATTAGCCATTTGAGTGTTCTGTATTGTGTTCTGGATGAGGGACACATGAAGAGCTGCCTCATCATTAGTCATATACTGTATGTATGCTGGTATTCTGTCTCTGGTTCATTTATTGATCCTTTGTGTTGTGTGTGAGGAGACGAGACGCTGTGCGGCTGGAGCGGACGTCTTATCATCAGTTCCAGAAAGCGCTGTGAACTAAATGAGTCATGAGAGATCAATGAGCACAGAAGCGTTGAGGAGATCTCGATGTGATGTTTAATTCACTTCAGGATGGCGTCTTCCTGGGCTCTTCTTAATGTGTTTTTAGTGCCCTGTACGGGTGAAGCTGAGACATGTTAAGTTTATGTTTTTTCTAAATAGGTATGTTTAATCATTCTGACAAACACAGGATACTGTATGAGCACTCTGCATTGCACTTTCCCTGCCATCGGATAATGGGATTAAATGGCTTTGTTGTTTGGCTTCTCCTTGTTATGCTGTGTGCTGTGTAATGCTATGGTGCTTTGTTTTCTATACTTTGATGGTGATCCAGACAAACGCTTTTATTATCACCGACAAATCTCAAACCTGTCCGTTTTGGTAGAAGTATTAGTCGTATTCTAATGTTCATGTTTGGACATTTTCAGCTGGGTTTTCACTATGGCCTTACAATAGAATAACCAACAGGTGACCAAAGGGAGGCTGAGACATCATTCAGACAGCACTGCTCTTTGGATCCATGGTCAGGCTTTTATTCAGGATTAACAAGGCAGTGTTTCATGAATTCAATGTTAACTACTATGTTAGTTAACATGTTAAGTACTAAGTTAGTTAACATGTTAAGTACTATGTTAGTTAACATGTTAAGTACTAAGTTAGTTAACATGTTAAGTACTATGTTAGTTAACATGTTAAGTACTATGTTAGTTAACATGTTAACTACTTTGTTAGTTAACATTTTAACTACTATGTTAGTTAACATGTTAAGTACTATGTTAGTTAACATGTTAAGTACTATGTTAGTTAACATGTTAAGTACTATGTTAGTTAACATGTTAAGAACTATGTTAGTTAACATGTTAACTACTATGTTAGTTAACATGTTAAGTACTAAGTTAGTTAACATGTTAACTACTTTGTTAGTTAACATTTTAACTACTATGTTAGTTAACATGTTAAGTACTATGTTA
>CM051000.1:2895883-2898383 GCA_027704905.1 Muraenolepis orangiensis | reverse complement strand
CGTGGACTTTTTATGAAAGGCCCTATTCAGAAATTCCTATAAAACATTACCCCTCCTCTTAATGGGAGATAAGGGAAGGAGAGTTAATCAATATCTGCCCCACATGAAAGTACATAAATAAGACTTGCTATCATCACTCTGGCTTGTAACTGTGAAACTGTAAATAATGGAAATAAGAGAAAACATTTACTTTATCGACCAGTTTTACCCAAAAGCTGTGCAGATTGTGTCAAAGTTCATGGTCCACAGTTTCCAAAAATATCAGCAAAATCGAATCAATATCACCAACAGGTGTAAAAGTTGATGTATTAAGGACATATGATCCAGCATATGTTTTCGGAAGTACCTGCTTGGTAGTCTAAGCTCTGCAACCACAACAGTGGAGCTGGCCTTCTTAGCAGCTATAAAGGTGGGATTAACGCCCGGCTTGTAAAGCCTATTTGGACAAGGTGAGAACGTGACAGAGCCACAGCTCATACTTAAGTCAGGACAGGTGTTTGGGCCAAATTACAACTGCAGCACAGAATGGGTGAAGTGGCAGCAGCTTCTGCTTTGTTATGCAGGCGGTGAGGACATGGTCCTCAATGACCTGCTGTATCCTGTTGCCTTAAACCTCTGCTATGTTCTGTTTGTTTAGAACATTGTTCTACATTCTTCTGTCATTCCCTCATGCTATTATTTCATTCTGTAGACACCAACCTCTTTTAAAAAGAGGTAATGAATCCCACTGTTAACTGGACTAGACCACGCCACATTTTCTATTGAAACTTGAAATTCGATTTTGAATTCAAATAAAATGATTTAATAATTTATAAAATAAAAATGTGTTAAATGTATTAAGCATGCCTTGAGCAAATCATCTGTTTGAGATGTTTACTTTGTTTATGTGTCCCTGGCCAGAAGCAGAACCTCAGCACAATGTTTATGTTGAATCAATACTGTGACAATAGTAATATTGGACCAGTATTCCACCCATGGCCCTGCTGCTGCTGGTCTGGAGGTCCAGGCGAGCCGTCACATAGTAGGCCTTAGTGGACATCCAGAAGGTGTCAATGGAGGAGAATCAGCCGTCTTAACGGAGTTCAGCTGTGGATGAGGTGCCCCTCCCACCCCCCACCAGGGAGCTCAAACATGACACGTTTCCCACCGAGAAGAACCAAGGGACTCAATTCAAACTTTTCTTGTCTTTTTCTGCCTCTTTTAACAGCAACCTTCAGCTTGCTGGAGATAAGATTCAAGCTTCATTAGCTTGTAAAAAGATTAGCATATTTTAACAGCTCCTCTATTTTACATTTTAATCCACCAGCTGAGGCGGCAAACAGCCTCTCATGGTCCCTGACCAGCCTCTCATGGTCCCTGACCAGCCTCTCATGGTCCCTGACCAGCCTCTCATGGTCACTGACCAGCCTCTCATGGTCCCTGACCAGCCTCCCATGGTCCCTGACCAGCCTCTCATGGTCCCTGACCAGCCTCTCATGGTCCCTGACCAGCCTCTCATGGTCCCTGACCAGCCTCTCATGGTCCCTGACCAGCCTCTCATGGTCCCTGACCAGCCTCTCATGGTCCCTGACCAGCCTCCCATGGTCCCTGACCAGCCTCTCATGGTCCCTGACCAGCCTCTCATGGTCACTGACCAGCCTCTCATGGTCCCTGACCAGCCTCCCATGGTCCCTGACCAGCCTCTCATGGTCCCTGACCAGCCTCTCATGGTCCCTGACCAGCCTCTCATGGTCCCTGACCAGCCTCTCATGGTCCCTGACCAGCCTCCCATGGTCCCTGACCAGCCTCTCATGGTCCCTGACCAGCCTCTCATGGTCCCTGACCAGCCTCTCATGGTCCCTGACCAGCCTCTCATGGTCCCTGACCAGAGACTCTGGTCCCTGACCAGCCTCTCATGGTCCCTGACCAGCCTCTCATGGTCCCTGACCAGCCTCTCATGGTCCCTGACCAGAGACTCTGGTCCCTGACCAGCCTCTCATGGTCCCTGACCAGAGACTCTGGTCCCTGGTCACTGACCAGGGACTCTGGTCACTGACCAGGGACTCATGGTCACTGACCAGGGACTCTGGTCAGCCCCGCCTCAAAATCTTCTTATAGATTTCCTTCGGCTGTGTGGCCTAAGCCAGGTCAGGAGGTCAGCTACTTGCACTGCATTCTGGGAGTTATTGTTCTCTAAGGTCCAGAGTGTGGAATCCATCACCATTAATGCACCAGTCCCCTCTTGTTAGCCTGCTGCCCAAACACCATGGGGGAGAATAGGGTCTATTGTGGGGCAGCTTTTGAAAGGAGATCTAATTCGTCATTTGGGCTAATAACTGGTCCAGATAGGGAGGAGCAGAGAGGGCTCCAGGTCAGCCTTGTATTTAATGGAAGGGATTCCCCACATGGCTGATTACCATAATTACATAACATAGATAAATCCATACGATAATGAGAGAGGAAGCGTGCTGAAAATAATCATACATTTGAGAAAAAAAAGGTAGGGAGACCACAGATGTGG
>CM051000.1:2885883-2890883 GCA_027704905.1 Muraenolepis orangiensis | reverse complement strand
GAAACAGATAGGATGTAAATGGGGGGGGGGACTCCCCCCTCATTCTGCCCTTCAGGATCATGAAGGTAAGTGAAATCGGGAGAGCAGCCTTTCACAAGATAATATGGAACATTTTACAGGTTCTCGTCCTTCCTAATCCTCCCTGCTCTTTTATCTTGTTGCCTGTTTATTGGCTGTGCTGCTCCTGGGAACTTTACCCTCATAAAAAACAATACTGAGGAATTTTCCAGAGATTCTGTGGCGTATACAGAAGAGGGTGTGAGGAGCCGCTCTGCTCCAGAGGAGAGCGAGCAGCGCCGAGCGCTTAGAACCAGAACAAAGAGAGGACACGGGAGGTCCGCTGACTTGTAGAAATCTTTCTAAGAACAACGCTTTTGACAACTGTCAAACTAAAGCTGCCAACTGGTTGAGTTTGACAGATAACACAACAATTCCACAGCAATAATTAAAACAAACTACATATTTATTTGATTAATCATTAATGCACTTCAATTGAAAGTTGGCCTAACATTCAAGTAGGCACAGATTTAGCACAATATGCTGTTTGGAAGGTCAGGCTGAAACCTTCTGGGTAATACACTGCATTTCAGCCTCAAAAGCACGACTCATCTTCCAAATCAAACTCATAAACACATCATATAACCCAGGACATGCCTCGTAGAAATTTACATATTAATCCAATGTTAAAAATTCCCCCGGTATTAAAACTTTAACGGGCCGAAAATAAAACTGAAGAAAGGAAAAAAACCATCCCTCATGGCCAAACTAATGCAGCGGTGTCCCGTCACGGTCGCCACGGTAACCCCGGCTGGGTGAACGGTAACCGTGGTTACGCTGGTTTGGAGATGAGCCCCCCTCCCCTCATGAGGAGAAGCTCCATCGCTCCATGGCCCGTTCTTCTGGCCCACCGACGAGGGTCCGGGACCCGGTGAGTCTCTGGGGCCTTTAGTCCACATGAGACCTGCCTGTTAGAGCTGATGAGAGTCTGGAAAGTACATCCACACACAGCAATGGCGTACGGAGAGGGAGGTTCTCTTGATATCAATAGATCCCTCTCTGTCTATGCCGTCTGCGTGTCCATGTAAAGAGTTCAGGGTCTGAGGCCATCGAGGTTGCTGGATTTATTTAAAGCAGATTGAAGTCACGTTTAAAAATGTTTACGCCTAATCTCTTTCTCTAATATTCCTTTGTTTTAATCATAGACTCCATAGACTCTATTTAGCCTACCGCCACACATTTCATATTTATTCACATCAATTTTACACCATTAAACTATTTTTATATTTTTAAGAAAGTATGAATCAAGCTCTGGCTGAGCTCTGATTTCATTCTCAATAGACGTGATGTGCTGTTAGCTGGGGCTAACTAGCCCGGCGCGGGATAGTTAGCTGGGGCTAACTAGCCCGGCGCGGGATAGTTAGCTGGGCTAACTAGCCGGCGGGATAGTACGGGGCTAACTAGCCCGGCGCGGGATAGTTAGCTGGGGCTAACTAGCGGGACCTGAGGTCAGAGTCTCCAGCCTGGGAGCAGATGCCTTGAGTCCGGGGCCCGGAGTCACCGGAGCGCCATGGGCCTCACTTTGCTCTGGAAATAATCGAATAATAATAATCTGATTCCAGAGGCTCAGCGTCAGATGGACGGGACACGCCCATTTATCATCCAGACCGCCGAAAGGGGGCGGCGGCTTCTGCCTTTGCTGAGGAGTCCTCATCTCCTGCATGAAAACATGTCCAGAGGAATATAATATGGATTATAGATTATAGATTCGTTTTCTGTATTCAACATACGCTGTGTGCTAGTGTTAGGAACTAACCTAAAGTATATTATAGAAGCTGAATTTTAACAGTTTTTGTGTCCGTACCGTGACTGGAATATTCAATATTTCATCTCGACTCATATCTGCAAGTGAATAAAAATGTAAAATTCCATGTAGTTTCTCTGAGTTAAATAATAAATTATGTTTTATTTTACAGATGACATAAGATAGTGAATAAATATTTACCCAGTGAATAACTTTGTAAATAACTTAATATTAATATTAATATTAAACACTATTGATTTTGCTCTGCATCACTGTTGTTGACACAACAATCATGAACAGACAGAAAATATGCAAACCATACGTACATGGAAGTACATGAAGGTACATGAAGGTACATGAAGGTACATGGAGGTACATGGACGTACATGAAGGTACATGGAAGTACATGAAGGTACATGAAGGTACATGAAGGTACATGGACGTACATGGACGTACATGAAGGAACATGAAGGTACATGGAAGTACATGAAGGTACATGAAGGTACATGAAGGTACATGGACGTACATGGACGTACATGAAGGTACATGAAGGTACATGGAGGTACATGAAGGTACATGAAGGTACATGGAAGTACATGAAGGTACATGAAGGTACATGAAGGTACATGGACGTACATGAAGGTACATGAAGGTACATGGAGGTACATGAAGGTACATGAAGGTACATGAAGGTACATGGAGGTACATGAAGGTACATGGAGGTACATGAAGGTACATGAAGGTACATGAAGGTACATGAAGGTACATGGAGGTACATGGACGTACATGAAGGTACATGGAAGTACATGAAGGTACATGAAGGTACATGAAGGTACATGGACGTACATGGACGTACATGAAGGTACATGGAGGTACATGGAGGTACATGAAGGTACATGAAGGTACATGGAAGTACATGAAGGTACATGAAGGTACATGAAGGTACATGAAGGTACATGAAGGTACATGAAGGTACATGGAGGTACATGAAGGTACATGAAGGTACATGAAGGTACATGGACGTACATGAAGGTACATGGACGTACATGGAGGTACATGAAGGTACATGAAGGTACATGAAGGTACATGAAGGTACATGGAGGTACATGAAGGTACATGAAGGTACATGAAGGTACATGGAGGTACATGAAGGTACATGGAAGTACATGAAGGTACATGAAGGTACATGTAAGTACATGAAGGTACATGAAGGTACATGAAGGTACATGAAGGTACATGTAAGTACATGAAGGTACATGAAGGTACATGAAGGTACATGTAAGTACATGAAGGTACATGAAGGTACATGAAGGTACATGTAAGTACATGAAGGTACATGGAGGTACATGGAGGTACATGAAGGTACATGAAGGTACATGGAGGTACATGAAGGTACATGAAGGTACATGAAGGTACATGTAAGTACATGAAGGTACATGAAGGTACATGAAGGTACATGAAGGTACATGTAAGTACATGAAGGTACATGGAGGTACATGGAGGTACATGAAGGTACATGAAGGTACATGAAGGTACATGGAGGTACATGAAGGTACATGAAGGTACATGAAGGTACATGAAGGTACATGAAGGTACATGGGGGATTTAACAGAACATAAACACACAACAGGCTTCTGAAAGAATCAGCAAGTTGTGGAAGAATAGCCATAAGGGGGTTTTGTATGTTCTACTAAACAGCGGTTCACTGGACAAGTTGAACACTTAAGTGATGTTAACCAAAGGGTTAAACTAATATGTCCTGCTTCATGTGGGCTCTACTTCTCTTTATGTGTTTATTCATATTGAGTTACAAGCTATTCCACGTTCAACAGAAGGATCTCCTACTTTACTGGAACTGATAATTATGGTAAAGAGTCCTTAGTTGGCTTAACTTTGCATGTCAGTTTGCTACTGAAATATATAAATAAATATAGAGGCTACCCTTGCGTGACTGAGGGAGGATTACATCCCCTGGCCCAAAGCCTGCTGGCCTTTAGACTCTGTAAGCAGCCTTCAGCAGGACATCATGTGGAGGAAAGCTAGCAGTGCCTGGAAGTAGGACATACGTAGCACATGGCTAAACGACAGCGCTCAGGAGAAGAAGAAGAAGAAGAAACAGAACCAGAACCAGAACAAGATGAGGAAGAATAAGAATAAGATGAAAAGATAATAGAAGGGAATTGAAGATAATAAAGAATAGTCTATATATTCCCAATACACACTCACTGTTTAATTTAAACCATAATCATCGGGATTTGAGTGTTTACTTGAATATCATGTACTTATTATGTGAATATATGTACTTGTAATGCAATACACATCAGTGCTAAACAACAGACATGTTTTTCTCTAGAGCACTAAATGGTGTCTTTAGTGAATCCACACGGTGTTGAGACGTTTGTGACTGAATGCCCATCATGACCCTTGACCTCCCTCTGTTCTCCCAGCCTCTCAGGCTCTACTCACCTGGGTTTAATAGAACAGCGTTCAAAAGGACAGACCCAAGCGCCCAAACTCAAACTATTGACTTATAATTCTTACGAGGAAATATCATATATATATATAATATTTATCAAACCATATCCAAATGGTTTGGCGCATGTTGCCAATAACCAATCACAAATCAAATAGTAAGTGAGAGTGACACTTCATAGTGATGGCGGACCGTGTGTCCAGGTCCCCTCGGGTCGCTCCTCATGAACCGTCTCCTAGCAGAGGACTGGAGCCCCTGGACCAGCTGTGCCTCTCGTTCCGCCATTAGAACACTAATCTCATTACTGCACTCTGTGACAATCAACAGCATCAACAATAGGCCCTGATATGCATAATTGTAATCAATTTGAGAACAACGTTGAATAAAAGGCCCCCGCATAAATCTGGAAGCTGGTGTTCCGTGACAACAAGTGGGCTCTGTGAGATGAGGGCGTCGCCGGGAGACCAACGACAGACCGCCCCCAGCGATGACATCATCAGTATGAGCCGCAACAGTTAAAAAGTCCAGTTTGTCTTTGGTGACACACACATTTTGAGACGCATTAAAGGTTCCTTATTCTAACACACATGAACAAGTACGCACACCCACAGGCAGAAACACACACACACACACAAACACACACACAGGCAGAAACACACACACACACAAACACACACACACACACACACACAGGCAGAAACACAGATACACACACAGGCAGAAACA
>CM051000.1:2868383-2873383 GCA_027704905.1 Muraenolepis orangiensis | reverse complement strand
CATAAGAAAAAATAAGATAACAATGAATTAAATGAGACAGAATAAACACGTGTTCAACAAGCAACACGTTGCTACCAGCGACCTCTTTTAGCATAAGTGGCACCCTACTTGTTCAAGTGTAACTTCCGTCACTGTGGTAGCCCTCAATACAGCATGGCCTGAGACCTGGTAAAGGGCACTGATCTTAAAATGAAGAACCTCCCCCTCCTCCCCCCCCCTCTCTCTCTCTCTCTCTCTCTCTCTCTCTCTCTCTCTCTCTCTCTCTCTCTCTCTCTCTCTCTCTCTCTCTCTCTCTCTCTCTCTGGCTTCCCCTCAGATCGCATTTCTGAGGGTTATCAAGCGGCTCATTTAAATGAAGGCTGGTCACAGCAGGAAGCAGCTGAACTAAGTTTCTATGACCAGGGCCTCTCCTGCTCTCACTCGGCTCTAATTGGGTTGGACTGCATTTGTTTAATTCCAGTGTGAAAGACACAGAAAGAAAGTGGGGGGATTTGAAGTGTGTCAGTTAGTCCAGACAGGGTGTGCAGACCGGGTGGCACTTATGCAATGAAAGACCCTCCCTCCTGCTCTGGGTTTAAAGCACTTTTTGGTGGGAGGGGGTTATATGGGTGGGGTTTATGGTCGTTAGGTCAGAGGAACAGACCTGCTATGTTTCTGCGGTCTGAAAGGAAGGAAGCAATCCCTATGACCTGCTCCCCTGGACACTCATATGACCACTGAAGGTGGCCTGGTGGCCCCCACTGGTTCCCTCTATGATGAGCCATGTATGAACACTCTCATGACCACAACACATAGGAGCATTTGTGTTGCCAATATTCTCTACTCTGCCCCATCCAACCACTATGCTATACACATACAGTTTTCTTGACTTGACACACCGTCCTCTGCTACAATCATATATTTCAAACTAAAGGAACAACTTTCACAACAGGCAATTCCGATCACTATAAGAAGGCCAAGTAGGAACTTAGAAAAGCCATCAAGAAGGGAGAATTGGACTAAAAAGACAAACTGGAATTACAGTTTGGGGGCTCTGACACCAGACATATGTGGCAAGGTGTGGCAAGGGTCCTCTCCAACTACAAGGTGAGCTCAGGGGCAGTCACCAACAACGACCCTACCCTACCAGACCAGCTGAACACATTTTACGCTCGCTTTGAAAGGGAGAACTCTGAGCCGACCAACAAATTGAACATCCACCCAGAGGACTACGTTCTACAACTGTCAGAGTCCGAGGTCCGCAGAACCTTCAGGAGGGTGAAGGCAGGGAAGGCAGCCGGCCCAGATGGAGTTCCTCCCTGTGTCTTCAAGACCTGCGCTGACCAGCTGGCTCCTGTGTTCTCTGACATCTACAACGCATCACTGAAAAAGTCTGTCGTCCCAGCGTGCATCAAACCATTGTGTCGTTACCCAAAAAGACCAAGGTAACAAGTCTCAATGATTATCGTCCAGTGGCTTTAACACCCAATAGCCATGAAGTGCCTGGAGAAACTGGTCATGTCACATTAACTTTTCCATCCCTGAATCCCTAGACCCACTCCAGTTTGCATACAGACCAAACAGGTCTGTAGACAACGCCATCTCCACACTACACACGGCCCTGCAGCACCTAGACAGGAAGGACACCTACGGCAGACTGCTGTTCATTGACTACTTCGTTCCCTCCAAGCTGGTTCTGAAACTGAGGGACCTAGGTCTGGGTGCCCCCATCTGTAACTGGATTATGGACTTCCTGACCGCCAGGCCTCACATGGTGAAGATTGGGACCAACATCTTATCCAAGGCTGCTGTCTCAGTCCACGGCTGTGCTTGCTGTACACACATGACTGTACTGCGATGCAAAGCAATAATCAGATTATCTTGCCGACACCACAATCATGATAGCCTGATAAGCGTTCAGAGATGAGGTAGTCCGGCTGACGCAATGGTCAGCAAGACTAAGAAGCTCATCGTGGACTTCAGGAGACACCGGGGCACCCACTCCACCATCAGCCTGGACGGGACACTGTTGGAAGTCGTCAGCTGTTTCCATTTCCTTGGGCTACAGATTTCTGATGACCTGGCGACCAGGTCATACTAAAGAAGGCAGAGCAGTGCCTCTATGCTCTGCAGTGCCCCAGGACAAGCGGAATAGCCAACGGTCAAGCAGGCTGTGCGCCTTCTGACCTGCTAGGAGTGCTGCCACTATCATAACATGTCATTAACATTACACTATCATAACATGTCATTAACATTACACTATCATAACATGTCATTAACATTACACTATCATAACATGTCATTAACATTACTCTATCATAACATGTCATTAACATTACTCTATCATAACATGTCATTAACATTACACTATCATAACATGTCATTAACATTACACTATCATAACATGTCATTAACATTACACTATCATAACATGTCATTAACATTACTCTATCATAACATGTCATTAACATTACACTATCATAACATGTCATTAACATTACACTATCATAACATGTCATTAACATTACTATCATAACATGTCATTAACATTACTCTATCATAACATGTCATTAACATTACACTATCATAACATGTCATTAACATTACACTATCATAACATGTCATTAACATTACCTATCAGAACATGTCATTACATTAACGACCTATCAAACATGTCATTAACATTACTCTCATATCATAACATGTCATTAACATTACACTATCATAACATGTCATTAACATTACACTATCATAACATGTCATTAACATTACACTGTCATAACATGTCATTAACATTACACTGTCATACTATGCTGGACTTTCTGGACTCATATTTATTACTCATTACAGTTACTGTACTGTTCTGCACTGTACTGCACTGTATGCATGATGCTGCTGCACTACTGGCACAATATAACACATGTACAAATCATCCATTAATCACTTTATTGTTCTTTTTATGTTTTATTTTATTTTATTGTGTTTAGTATTCTTATAGAATTGTGTTCTACAATTGCATACTGCGGGAGGGAATGGGGAGTGAGCGTTCCATTGCAGTTGTTGCAAATGGCAAATACAATACAATACAATACAATACAATACATACATACATACAATACAATACAATACAATACAATACAATACAATACAACATACAATACAATACAATACAATACAATACAATACAGTACAATACAATACAATACAATACAACAATACAATACATACAATACAATACAATACAGTACAATACAATACAATACATACAATACAATACAATACAATACAATACAATACAATTCTTGAATCTTGAATCTTGAAACTAGTTAGCAAGGACTTAATCAGGTAATATTAATCATGAAGGTGTAATAGTATATACTGTAAGGTGTAATACTATATAATGTAAGGTGTAATAGTATATACTGTAAGGTGTAATACTATATAATGTAAGGTGTAATACTATATAATGTAAGGTGTAATACTATATACTGTAAGGTGTAATACTATATACTGTAAGGTGTAATAGTATATACTGTAAGGTGTAATACTATATACAGTAAGGTGTAATACTATATACTGTAAGGTGTAATACTATATACTGTAAGGTGTAATACTATATAATGTAAGGTGTTATACTATATACTGTAATGTGTAATACTATATAATGTAAGGTGTTATACTATATACTGTAAGGTGTAATACTATATACTGTAAGGTGTAATACTATATACTGTAAGGTGTAATACATTTACATTTAGGGCGTTTGGCAGACGCTTTTATCCAAAGCGACTTACAAGGAGTACATTAGTTGAAGCAGACAATAGCATAACACTGAGGTACGCAAACATAAAACTAGAGCAGTTCACAAGCATTCATATTAACAAGATGAATAACACAACGTGGTACTGCCAGGTCACCTGCTTAAGTAGCTGTGATAAGAGCGTGTTATCAACATTAAGGATATACACTTGCTAGAATATACAACATGCTAAGAGCTATTAATGTCAGGACTTAAGCAAGTTAGGGGTTCACAAAGGAGAAGGAGGGTTCAAGGAGAGTCCAGGTGGACTCTGAACAGGTGGGTCTTGAGTCTCTTGCGGAAGCTGGCGAGGGACTCTGCCGTCCTGACATGAGACAGGAGTTCATTCCACCACTGTGGAGCCAGAGCCATGAAGAGCTGGGTCTTGGACGAGCGATGCTTGGTTGTCATCAGTGAAGGTCGAACAAGTCGCCTGGCAGAAGTTGAGCGGAGCGCTCTGGCTGGGATGTAGGGCTTGACCAACGCCTGGAGGTAGGCTGGGGCAGTTCCATTGACTGCCCTAAAGGTCAGCACCAGAGTCTTGAACTTGATGCGAGCATTTACCGGAAGCCAGTGGAGATCGCGGAAGAGAGGTGTCACGTGGGAGAATTTTGGTAGGGTAGGGTTTGGTAATACTATATACTGTAAGGTGTAATACTATATACTGTAAGGTGTAATACTATATAATGTAAGGTGTAATACTATATACTGTAAGGTGTAATAACTATATACTGTAAGGTGTAATACTATATACTGTAAGGTGTTATACTATATACTGTAAGGTATAATATAAGCTGTTCTCTAAGGCACTAATGGCACAACCTTGAATTAGAGTGAGAGTTGAGGCTCTAATTCAAGCCAATAAGCCCAATGAGTTCCGATCAGCTCCTTTTAGTGAAGGACAACACTGGCCGTCTGGCGGATATTAAAAGTGTTCAGTTAGTAACTCAATACAAAGTCAGAAGTGCAGCAAAGTCACATCATGGCGATTATTGAGCCGATGGCCCCGCGCCTCAAGGCCCTCTGCTAGCAGTGGCCAGTCCACATAAAGTGATACCTTTATAGTCTCATGGTTTTAACCAGGTTCTTTCTCCCTGTTTGTTCTCCACCATGCTTTGCCTCACATCACGCGGACAAGAGATTTCTTGTCAATTTTATTACAGCAGTGTCAAAAAGACTTGCATCGACTAAGCAGTAAATATTGTAACAGGGTCTGGATGCA
>CM051000.1:2843383-2855883 GCA_027704905.1 Muraenolepis orangiensis | reverse complement strand
TGTGTAGTGATGGTGTTGTGTAGCGGTGAGGTGTTGTGTAGTGATGGTGTTGTGTAGCGGTGATGGTGTTGTGTAGTGATGGTGTTGTGTAGCGGTGATGGTGTTGTGTAGTGATGGTGTTGTGTAGTGATGGTGTTGTGTAGCGGTGATGGTGTTGTGTAGTGATGGTGTTGTGTAGTGATGGTGTTGTGTAGCGGTGATGGTGTTGTGTAGTGATGGTGTTGTGTAGCGGTGATGGTGTTGTGTAGTGATGGTGTTGTGTAGCGGTGATGGTGTTGTGTAGTGATGGTGTTGTGTAGCGGTGATGGTGTTGTGTAGCAGTGATGGTGTTGTGTAGTGATGGTGTTGTGTAGCGGTGAGGTGTTGTGTAGCAGTGATGGTGTTGTGTAGTGATGGTGTTGTGTAGTGATGGTGTTGTGTAGCGGTGATGGTGTTGTGTAGTGATGGTGTTGTGTAGCGGTGATGGTGTTGTGTAGTGATGGTGTTGTGTAGTGATGGTGTTGTGTAGCGGTGATGGTGTTGTGTAGTGATGGTGTTGTGTAGTGATGGTGTTGTGTAGCGGTGATGGTGTTGTGTAGTGATGGTGTTGTGTAGCGGTGATGGTGTTGTGTAGTGATGGTGTTGTGTAGTGATGGTGTTGTGTAGCGGTGATGGTGTTGTGTAGTGATGGTGTTGTGTAGCGGTGATGTGTTGTGTAGTGATGGTGTTGTGTAGCGGTGATGGTGTTGTGTAGTGATGGTGTTGTGTAGTGATGGTGTTGTGTAGCTGATGGTGTTGTGTAGTGATGGTGTTGTGTAGTGATGGTGTTGTGTAGCGGTGATGGTGTTGTGTAGTGATGGTGTTGTGTAGTGATGGTGTTGTGTAGTGATGGTGTTGTGTAGTGATGGTGTTGTGTAGTGATGGTGTTGTGTAGTGATGGTGTTGTGTAGCGGTGAGGTGTTGTGTAGTGATGGTGTTGTGTAGTGATGGTGTTGTGTAGCGGTGATGGTGTTGTGTAGTGATGGTGTTGTGTAGTGATGGTGTTGTGTAGTGATGGTGTTGTGTAGTGATGGTGTTGTGTAGTGATGGTGTTGTGTAGTGATGGTGTTGTGTAGCGGTGAGGTGTTGTGTAGTGATGGTGTTGTGTAGCGGTGATGGTGTTGTGTAGTGATGGTGTTGTGTAGCGGTGATGGTGTTGTGTAGCGGTGATGGTGTTGTGTAGTGATGGTGTTGTGTAGTGATGGTGTTGTGTAGCGGTGATGGTGTTGTGTAGTGATGGTGTTGTGTAGTGATGGTGTTGTGTAGTGATGGTGTTGTGTAGCGGTGATGGTGTTGTGTAGCGGTGATGGTGTTGTGTAGTGATGGTGTTGTGTAGCGGTGATGGTGTTGTGTAGTGATGGTGTTGTGTAGCGGTGATGGTGTTGTGTAGTGATGGTGTTGTGTAGTGATGGTGTTGTGTAGCGGTGATGGTGTTGTGTAGCGGTGATGGTGTTGTGTAGTGATGGTGTTGTGTAGTGATGGTGTTGTGTAGTGATGGTGTTGTGTAGCGGTGATGGTGTTGTGTAGTGATGGTGTTGTGTAGCGGTGATGGTGTTGTGTAGCGGTGATGGTGTTGTGTAGTGATGGTGTTGTGTAGCGGTGATGGTGTTGTGTAGTGATGGTGTTGTGAGTGATGGTGTTGTGTAGTGATGGTGTTGGGTAGTGATGGTGTTGTGTAGTGATGGTGTTGTGTAGTGATGGTGTTGTGTAGTGATGGTGTTGTGTAGCGGTGATGGTGTTGTGCAGTGATGGTGTTGTGTAGCGTGATGGTGTTGTGTAGTGATGGTGTTGTGTAGTGATGGTGTTGTGTAGCGGTGATGGTGTTGTGTAGTGATGGTGTTGTGTAGTGATGGTGTTGTGTAGCGTGATGGTGTTGTGTAGTGATGGTGTTGTGTAGCGGTGATGGTGTTGTGTAGTGATGGTGTGTGTAGTGATGTGTGGTAGTGATGGTGTTGTGTAGTGATGGTGTTGTGTAGCGGTGATGGTGTTGTGTAGTGATGGTGTTGTGTAGTGATGGTGTTGTGTAGTGATGGTGTTGTGTAGCGGTGATGGTGTTGTGTAGTGATGGTGTTGTGTAGTGATGGTGTTGTGTAGCGGTGATGGTGTTGTGTAGCGGTGATGGTGTTGTGTAGTGATGGTGTTGTGTAGCGGTGATGGTGTTGTGTAGTGATGGTGTTGTGTAGTGATGGTGTTGTGTAGCGGTGATGGTGTTGTGTAGTGATGGTGTTGTGTAGCGGTGATGGTGTTGTGTAGCGGTGATGGTGTTGTGTAGTGATGGTGTTGTGTAGTGATGGTGTTGTGTAGTGATGGTGTTGTGTAGTGATGGTGTTGTGTAGCGGTGATGGTGTTGTGTAGTGATGGTGTTGTGTAGTGATGGTGTTGTGTAGTGATGGTGTTGTGTAGTGATGGTGTTGTGTAGTGATGGTGTTGTGTAGCGGTGATGGTGTTGTGCAGTGATGGTGTTGTGTAGCGTGATGGTGTTGTGTAGCGGTGATGGTGTTGTGTAGTGATGGTGTTGTGTAGTGATGGTGTTGTGTAGTGATGGTGTTGTGTAGCGGTGATGGTGTTGTGTAGTGATGGTGTTGTGTAGCGGTGATGGTGTTGTGTAGTGATGGTGTTGTGTAGCGGTGATGGTGTTGTGTAGTGATGGTGTTGTGTAGCGGTGATGGTGTTGTGTAGTGATGGTGTTGTGTAGTGATGGTGTTGTGTAGCGGTGATGGTGTTGTGTAGCGGTGATGGTGTTGTGTAGTGATGGTGTTGTGTAGTGATGGTGTTGTGTAGTGATGGTGTTGTGTAGCGGTGATGGTGTTGTGTAGTGATGGTGTTGTGTAGCGGTGATGGTGTTGTGTAGTGATGGTGTTGTGTAGCGTGATGGTGTTGTGTAGTGATGGTGTTGTGTAGTGATGGTGTTGTGTAGCGGTGATGGTGTTGTGTAGCGGTGATGGTGTTGTGTAGTGATGGTGTTGTGTAGCGGTGATGGTGTTGTGTAGTGATGGTGTTGTGTAGCGGTGATGGTGTTGTGTAGTGATGGTGTTGTGTAGTGATGGTGTTGTGTAGCGGTGATGGTGTTGTGTAGCGGTGATGGTGTTGTGTAGTGATGGTGTTGTGTAGTGATGGTGTTGTGTAGTGATGGTGTTGTGTAGCGGTGATGGTGTTGTGTAGTGATGGTGTTGTGTAGCGGTGATGGTGTTGTGTAGCGGTGATGGTGTTGTGTAGTGATGGTGTTGTGTAGCGGTGATGGTGTTGTGTAGTGATGGTGTTGTGAAGTGATGGTGTTGTGTAGTGATGGTGTTGGGTAGTGATGGTGTTGTGTAGTGATGGTGTTGTGTAGTGATGGTGTTGTGTAGTGATGGTGTTGTGTAGCGGTGATGGTGTTGTGCAGTGATGGTGTTGTGTAGCGTGATGGTGTTGTGTAGCGGTGATGGTGTTGTGTAGTGATGGTGTTGTGTAGTGATGGTGTTGTGTAGTGATGGTGTTGTGTAGCGGTGATGGTGTTGTGTAGTGATGGTGTTGTGTAGCGGTGATGGTGTTGTGTAGTGATGGTGTTGTGTAGCGGTGATGGTGTTGTGTAGCGGTGATGGTGTTGTGTAGTGATGGTGTTGTGTAGTGATGGTGTTGTGTAGTGATGGTGTTGTGTAGTGATGGTGTTGTGTAGCGGTGATGGTGTTGTGTAGCGTGATGGTGTTGTGTAGTGATGGTGTTGTGTAGCGGTGATGGTGTTGTGTAGCAGTGATGGTGTTGTGTAGTGATGGTGTTGTGTAGCTGTGATGGTGTTGTGTAGTGATGGTGTTGTGTAGTGATGGTGTTGTGTAGTGATGGTGTTGTGTAGCGGTGATGGTGTTGTGTAGTGATGGTGTTGTGTAGCGGTGATGGTGTTGTGTAGCGGTGATGGTGTTGTGTAGTGATGGTGTTGTGTAGTGATGGTGTTGTGTAGTGATGGTGTTGTGTAGTGATGGTGTTGTGTAGCGGTGATGGTGTTGTGTAGCGGTGATGGTGTTGTGTAGTGATGGTGTTGTGTAGCGGTGATGGTGTTGTGTAGTGATGGTGTTGTGTAGCTGTGATGGTGTTGTGTACGGTGATGGTGTTGTGTAGCTGTGATGGTGTTGTGTAGTGATGGTGTTGTGTAGCGGTGATGGTGTTGTGTAGCGGTGATGGTGTTGTGTAGTGATGGTGTTGTGTAGTGATGGTGTTGTGTAGCGGTGATGGTGTTGTGTAGTGATGTGTTGTGTAGTGATGGTGTTGTGTAGTGATGGTGTTGTGTAGCGGTGATGGTGTTGTGTAGCGGTGATGGTGTTGTGTAGTGATGGTGTTGTGTAGCGGTGATGGTGTTGTGTAGTGATGGTGTTGTGTAGCGGTGATGGTGTTGTGTAGTGATGGTGTTGTGTAGCGGTGATGGTGTTGTGTAGCGGTGATGGTGTTGTGCAGTGATGGTGTTGTGTAGCGATGATGGTGTTGTGTAGTGATGGTGTTGTGTAGTGATGGTGTTGTGTAGTGATGGTGTTGTGTAGCGGTGATGGTGTTGTGTAGTGATGGTGTTGTGTAGCGGTGATGGTGTTGTGTAGTGATGTTGTTGTGTAGTGATGGTGTTGTGTAGTGATGGTGTTGTGTAGCGGTGATGGTGTTGTGTAGTGATGGTGTTGTGTAGCGGTGATGGTGTTGTGTAGCAGTGATGGTGTTGTGTAGCGGTGATGATGTTGTGTAGTGATGGTGTTGTGTAGCGGTGATGGTGTTGTGTAGTGATGGTGTTGTGTAGTGATGGTGTTGTGTAGTGATGGTGTTGTGTAGTGATGGTGTTGTGTAGCGGTGATGGTGTTGTGTAGTGATGATGTTGTGTAGCGGTGATGGTGTTGTGTAGCAGTGATGGTGTTGTGTAGCGGTGATGGTGTTGTGTAGTGATGGTGTTGTTTAGTGATAGTGTTGTGTAGTGATGGTGTTGTGTAGTGATGGTGTTGTGTAGTGATGGTGTTGTGTAGTGATGGTGTTGTGTAGTGATGGTGTTGTGTAGTGATGGTGTTGTGTAGCGGTGATGGTGTTGTGTAGTGATGGTGTTGTGTAGCGGTGATGGTGTTGTGTAGTGATGGTGTTGTGTAGCGGTGATGGTGTTGTGTAGCGGTGATGGTGTTGTGTAGTGATGGTGTTGTGTAGTGATGGTGTTGTGTAGTGATGGTGTTGTGTAGTGATGGTGTTGTGTAGCGGTGATGGTGTTGTGTAGCAGTGATGGTGTTGTGTAGTGATGGTGTTGTGTAGCGGTGATGGTGTTGTGTAGCAGTGATGGTGTTGTGTAGTGATGGTGTTGTGTAGCTGTGATGGTGTTGTGTAGTGATGGTGTTGTGTAGCGGTGATGGTGTTGTGTAGCGGTGATGGTGTTGTGTAGTGATGGTGTTGTGTAGTGATGGTGTTGTGTAGTGATGGTGTTGTGTAGCGGTGATGGTGTTGTGTAGCGGTGATGGTGTTGTGTAGTGATGGTGTTGTGTAGCGGTGATGGTGTTGTGTAGTGATGGTGTTGTGTAGCTGTGATGGTGTTGTGTAACGGTGATGGTGTTGTGTAGCTGTGATGGTGTTGTGTAGTGATGGTGTTGTGTAGCGGTGATGGTGTTGTGTAGCGGTGATGGTGTTGTGTAGCGGTGATGGTGTTGTGTAGTGATGGTGTTGTGTAGTGATGGTGTTGTGTAGCGGTGATGGTGTTGTGTAGTGATTGTGTTGTGTAGTGATGGTGTTGTGTAGTGATGGTGTTGTGTAGCGGTGATGGTGTTGTGTAGCGGTGATGGTGTTGTGTAGTGATGGTGTTGTGTAGCGGTGATGGTGTTGTGTAGTGATGGTGTTGTGTAGCGGTGATGGTGTTGTGTAGTGATGGTGTTGTGTAGCGGTGATGGTGTTGTGTAGTGATGGTGTTGTGTAGCGGTGATGGTGTTGTGTAGCGGTGATGGTGTTGTGCGGTGATGGTGTTGTGTAGTGATGGTGTTGTGTAGTGATGGTGTTGTGTAGAGGTGATGGTGTTGTGTAGCAGTGATGGTGTTGTGTAGTGATGGTGTTGTGTAGCGGTGATGGTGTTGTGTAGCAGTGATGGTGTTGTGTAGTGATGGTGTTGTGTAGCGTGATGGTGTTGTGTAGTGATGGTGTTGTGTAGTGATGGTGTTGTGTAGTGATGGTGTTGTGTAGCGGTGATGGTGTTGTGTAGTGATGGTGTTGTGTAGTGATGGTGTTGTGTAGTGATGGTGTTGTGTAGCGGTGATGGTGTTGTGTAGTGATGGTGTTGTGTAGTGATGGTGTTGTGTAGCGGTGATGGTGTTGTGTAGCGGTGATGGTGTTGTGTAGTGATGGTGTTGTGTAGCGGTGATGGTGTTGTGTAGTGATGGTGTTGTGTAGTGATGGTGTTGTGTAGCGGTGATGGTGTTGTGTAGTGATGGTGTTGTGTAGCGGTGATGGTGTTGTGTAGCGGTGATGGTGTTGTGTAGTGATGGTGTTGTGTCGTGATGGTGTTGTGTAGTGATGGTGTTGTGTAGTGATGGTGTTGTGTAGCGGTGATGGTGTTGTGTAGTGATGGTGTTGTGTAGTGATGGTGTTGTGTAGCGGTGATGGTGTTGTGTAGCGGTGATGGTGTTGTGTAGTGATGGTGTTGTGTAGCGGTGATGGTGTTGTGTAGCGGTGATGGTGTTGTGTAGTGATGGTGTTGTGTAGCGGTGATGGTGTTGTGTAGTGATGGTGTTGTGTAGTGATGGTGTTGTGTAGCGGTGATGGTGTTGTGTAGTGATGGTGTTGTGTAGCGGTGATGGTGTTGTGTAGCGGTGATGGTGTTGTGTATTGATGGTGTTGTGTAGTGATGGTGTTGTGTAGTGATGGTGTTGTGTAGTGATGGTGTTGTGTAGCGGTGATGGTGTTGTGTAGTGATGGTGTTGTGTAGTGATGGTGTTGTGTAGCGGTGATGGTGTTGTGTAGCGGTGATGGTGTTGTGTAGTGATGGTGTTGTGTAGCGGTGATGGTGTTGTGTAGTGATGGTGTTGTGTAGCGGTGATGGTGTTGTGTAGTGATGGTGTTGTGTAGTGATGGTGTTGTGTAGCGGTGATGGTGTTGTGTAGTGATGGTGTTGTGTAGTGATGGTGTTGTGTAGCGGTGATGGTGTTGTGTAGTGATGGTGTTGTGTAGCGGTGATGGTGTTGTGTAGCGGTGATGGTGTTGTGTAGTGATGGTGTTGTGTAGCGGTGATGGTGTTGTGTAGTGATGGTGTTGTGTAGTGATGGTGTTGTGTAGTGATGGTGTTGTGTAGTGATGGTGTTGTGTAGTGATGGTGTTGTGTAGCGGTGATGGTGTTGTGTAGTGATGGTGTTGTGTAGCGGTGATGGTGTTGTGTAGTGATGGTGTTGTGTAGTGATGGTGTTGTGTAGCGGTGATGGTGTTGTGTAGCGGTGATGGTGTTGTGTAGTGATGGTGTTGTGTAGCGGTGATGGTGTTGTGTAGTGATGGTGTTGTGTAGCGGTGATGGTGTTGTGTAGTGATGGTGTTGTGTAGCGGTGATGGTGTTGTGTAGCGGTGATGGTGTTGTGTAGTGATGGTGTTGTGTAGTGATGGTGTTGTGTAGTGATGGTGTTGTGTAGAGGTGATGGTGTTGTGTAGCAGTGATGGTGTTGTGTAGTGATGGTGTTGTGTAGCGGTGATGGTGTTGTGTAGCAGTGATGGTGTTGTGTAGTGATGGTGTTGTGTAGCTGTGATGGTGTTGTGTAGTGATGGTGTTGTGTAGTGATGGTGTTGTGTAGCGGTGATGGTGTTGTGTAGTGATGGTGTTGTGTAGTGATGGTGTTGTGTAGTGATGGTGTTGTGTAGCGGTGATGGTGTTGTGTAGCGGTGATGGTGTTGTGTAGTGATGGTGTTGTGTAGCGGTGATGGTGTTGTGTAGTGATGGTGTTGTGTAGTGATGGTGTTGTGTAGCGGTGATGGTGTTGTGTCGTGATGGTGTTGTGTAGCGGTGATGGTGTTGTGTAGCGGTGATGGTGTTGTGTAGTGATGGTGTTGTGTAGTGATGGTGTTGTGTAGCGGTGATGGTGTTGTGTAGTGATGGTGTTGTGTAGCGGTGATGGTGTTGTGTAGCGGTGATGGTGTTGTGTAGCGGTGATGGTGTTGTGTAGCGGTGATGGTGTTGTGTAGCGGTGATGGTGTTGAGGACTGACTGAGTAATAGTTACCTTCTCCACAACACCACACACTTCAAAACTAGTTGAGAAGGTGCCCAGATCTGTCTTTAGCCATCAAGAAAAGCCAGCCAAGTACGTCTCTGCAACTAACCCACATGATAATGTAGTAACCCTGTGTCCAGTTCAATGACTCCTGAGACAGCAGCTGCCTGGGCTTCCTCCTGCTAAGAGGACACAATAGATTCCCAATAGCTCGGCCCAAGAGAGGCAAACAAACATAGAAATAAGCAGCCGTCACACGCCTTGCAGTTAAAGCCAAAGGCCTGTGATGCCCACTAGAGAGGAGATGTGATGACCACTAGAGAGGTCATGTGATGTCCATTAGAGAGGTCATGTGATGCCCACTAGAGAGGAGATGTGATGACCACTAGAGAGGTCATGTGATGCCCACTAGAGAGGAGATGTGATGACCACTAGAGAGGTCATGTGATGCCCACTAGAGAGGAGATGTGATGACCACTAGAGAGGTCATGTGATGTCCATTAGAGAGGTCATGTGATGACCACTAGAGAGGACATGTGATGTCCATTAGAGAGGACATGTGATGACCACTAGAGAGGACATGTGATGACCACTAGAGGACATGTGATGACCACTAGAGAGGACATGTGATGACCACTAGAGGACATGTGATGACCACTAGAGGACATGTGATGACCACTAGAGGGGACATGTGATGACCACTAGAGGCGTACCCCCATCCATGTGCAGCTGGATACTGAACCTCCTGTCGGACCGCCGCCAGGTGGTGAGGATGGGCAGCACCACATCAGAGCCACTGACCCTCAACACGGGAGCCCCCCAGGGATGCGTGCTGAGCCCTCTCCTCTACTCCCTCTACACCCACGACTGCATGGCTATGCACAGCTCCAACGTCATCGTCAAGTTTGCTGACGACACGACAGTGATGGGCCTGATCGCCGGCGACGACGAGACAGCCTACAGGGAGGAGGTCGGATCGCTGGAGCAGTGGTGCCAGGAGAACAGCCTCGCCCTCAACGTCAAGAAGACCAAGGAGCTGATCGTGGACTTCAGGAGGCAGAGGGGAGAGCACAGCCCTATCTCCATCGACGGCGTTGCAGTAGAGAGGGTCAGCAGCTTCAAGTTCCTCGGCGTGCACATCTCCGAGGACCTCACATGGTCCACGCACACCACACACGTGGTGAAAAAGGCCCAACAACGCCTGTATTTTCTCAGGCGTCTGAAGAAATTCAGCATGGGCCCCCGCATCCTGAGAACATTCTACAACGGCACCATCGAGAGTGTTCTGACAGGGTGTATCACCGCCTGGTACGGGAACTGCACGGCACTCGAGCGCAGAGCGCTTCAAAGGGTGGTGCGGACGGCCCAGTATATCGTTGGAGGTGAGCTCCCCTCCCTCCTGGACATTTACAACCAGCGGTGCGTGGCCAAGGCCAAAAGAATTATAAAAGACATTGCCCACCCCAGCCACGAACTTTACTCACTATTACCGTCAGGCAGGCGATACCGCAGTATCAAGTGTCGTACAAATAGGCTTAGAGATAGCTTCCACAGTCAGGCCATCAGGCTGCTGAACAAGGGCGTATAACATATAACAATGTATATTTTATTACATTGATTTATATATATATATTGCTCTTTTCTGTGCTGATTTTTGCATTTTATAAATTGCATTTTTTATTTTTATTTTATATTCCTTATTCTATTTTTTATTCTATTTTTTATTCTATTTTTATCTATTTTTTATCTATTTTTATTTTATCTTATTCTATAACTGCTGTCTGTCGTCGGGTATTGCACACAAGAATTTCACATCACTGCTTTATACTAAACTGTAAACTGTGAAGTGACAATAAACTTGACTTGACTTGACTTGACTTGACTTGACATGTGATGACCACTAGAGAGGACATGTGATGACCACTAGAGGACATGTGATGACCACTAGAGGACATGTGATGACCACTAGAGGACATGTGATGACCACTAGAGAGGACATGTGATGACCACTAGAGGACATGTGATGACCACTAGAGGACATGTGATGACCACTAGAGAGGACATGTGATGACCACTAGAGGACATGTGATGACCACTAGAGAGGACATGTGATGACCACTAGAGGACATGTGATGACCACTAGAGAGGACATGTGATGACCACTAGAGGACATGTGATGACCACTAGAGGACATGTGATGACCACTAGAGGGGACATGTGATGACCACTAGAGGGGACATGTGATGACCACTCGAGGACATGTGATGACCACTAGAGCGGACATGTGATGACCACTAGAGGACATGTGATGACCACTAGAGGACATGTGATGACCACTAGAGAGGACATGTGATGACCACTAGAGGACATGTGATGACCACTAGAGGACATGTGGATTGACTTATACATCTGATGATCCACAGCAACCACAGTGGGTTTTTTGCGGCGAAGTGCTGGCAAATAATTGAATGAAGCCAGCAGCCAGCAGCCGACCTGCAGCTCCAAACACGCCGGGAATGTCGGTAAAACAGAGGACTTTTTCAAAGAAAACTGTCCGAATTCAAGTCATGTCAGACTACATTAAAGAAAGCGGCAAGTGTGTCAAGCAAAGCAATGGAGGCATCCTATGCTGTGGCATTACTTGTGGCCAAGTCAAAAAAACATTAAATTGCAGAAGATCTGATTCTCCCTGCCGCCATCATTTGGGCTGAAACTACGCTGGAGCAGAAAGCAGCAGACGTGCTGAAAACCGTTCCATTATGGAACAACACAATCTGCTGCAGGATCGATGACATGTCCACTAATATTGTTGGACAGGTGGTAAATAAAATTAAAAGAGCCGGTCAGTTCGCTCTACAGTTGGGTGAAATGAGGGATGTGAGTGGGGAGGCTCAGCTCCTGGCCTTTGCGTGTTATGCTGAAGAGTCTGACATACATGAGCAGATTTTGTTTTGCAAGAAGCTAACAGGACAGACAACTGGCAAAGAAATATTTCAGGTGATTGACAGCATTTTCAAAGAAAACTATCTTGAGTGGAAATCCTGCAGTCACATCTGTACCGACGGCGCAGCTGCGATGACGGGGAAAGTGCGTGGGTTGCATGGACGTGTGATGAAGGTAAACCCCGAAATGAAGTGGAATCACTGCATTATCCACCGGGAGGCTCTCGCCAGTAAAAGGATGAGCCCCGAGTTAAGTGCTGTCATGGATGACGCAGTTAAGGTGATTAATTTCATTCAGTCCAGACCTACGAATCACCGACTATTTCAAACTGTGTGTCAGACAGCTGGGCAGACATGGGCAGCTACTGCCTCACACAGACGTCTGCTGGTTGTCGCGTGGCAAAGCATTATCCAGGCTGTTTGAACTTCGCACTGAGGTGTCTGCTTTCCTGATACAGCACTCTTATCCTCTCGCAGTGGTTTTTCAGAATGCAGGGTGGGTTGCACGGCTGGCATATCTTGCCGATGTCTTCTCCAAGCTTAATGAGCTTAACCTCTCACTTCAAGGCAAGGACTCGCATATCCTTAACATGTATGACAGAGTGAATGGATTCATAAATAAAGTCAACTTATGGGAGATGAAATGCGACAAAGGGCATATAAGCCGTTTCCCACAGCTTGATGGCTATCTTGCCACTACTGATGCTGAAAACAAGCAGATGGTCACAATTGTTAAAACGCATCAGTCCAAACTCAAACCTGAGTTCAACCAGTACTTTCATGACATTGAAGCAAAGTCAGAACAGCTGGACTGGGTGAGGAACCCGTTCAGAGTGACTGAGAGCAGCAGCCTTCCTGCCAGACTGCAGGAAAACCTGGTGGATTTGTTCTCTGATCGTGGGCAAAAGATGGCATATGCTGAAAAGTCACTGACAGAGTTTTGGTGTGATGTTGCAAAGGAGTATCCAGAGCTGGGGAAATGTGCATTGAATGAACTCTTGCCTTTTGGATCGACCTACAGTATATGTGTGAAGTTACCTTCTCGGCCCTGACTCACATCAAAACCAAGCAGAGGAACAGACTGAATGTGGAGAGCAGCCTCGTGACGGCTGTGGCCACACTGCCCCCAGAACTATCAAAGCTTATGAAAGAGAAGCAAGCTCAAGTGTCTCATTAAAAGCTCTAGTGACTTAATAAAATATGTTGAATATATATATATATTATTATATTCTATTTTATTGTATTCTATTTTATCTCGTTTTGTCCTAGTGTGGTTGCTGTTGTTGTTGCTGCTGTTCTTGTACTTCACTGTTTACACAGTTGATTCTACTGTTATTGTTGTTGTTTCTATTGCTCTATTCTATTCTATGTTG
>CM051000.1:2833383-2835883 GCA_027704905.1 Muraenolepis orangiensis | reverse complement strand
CTTTTACTGAAGATCTTCCAATCAGCTATCAGCCTCCAGCCTGACTTCCAGAATAACCCGTTACTGCCCAGGAAAACACATCACCATCTGACCATCTAAATTAACACACACACACACACACACACACACACACACACACACACACACACACACACACACACACACACACACACACACACACACACACACACACACACACACACTCACAACACACAAACACACACACTCAATTCCTTACAAACACTACAAACACATGAATACACTCACCCAACCTCTATCGAATTCCTTCATCCCCCCCCAACACCCTGACCCTCATCCTGGGCGTGGGGGTGAGACTGGGCCCTCTCCTCCCCAGCCTCGCTCGGTAATGAACAAATTCACTGCGCATTACACTGGACTTGATCTCTAGCAAAATAGTGCTGGAACAAACAATTTGGTTTGTCAACACCTTTCTCTGGACTCCTCCATCAATGTCATGGGTCCAAATTTAAACAGCAAAGTGCATTTGACTGCAAGACCCTGGTCTGATTAGACTTCCCAGCTCAGTGAATTGCTCCAGACAGGCGGGCAGCTCTGATTGCTAACCCATCTTGAAAATAGTCTCCACTGCCCTGGGATTAGCATGAATATTTTGATAAAGATCGATAAGCAATCTCCACTCCATAAGAAATGCCAGCAGCCTTCGTTTGGCCGATCAAAGGTCCATCAGCCGCCGGGCGACAGCCGGCTATTGTTTTCCAGCCCGGACCGTGCGATGGGTCCGTAGCCTGGACTCAGCACCGCCTCGCCCTCCGGCCTTCACACCTAATCGTGGAAACAATCACGGCATCACAGAATCCCATCTCCTGGGGATGGAGCGACTCAGGTAAGGACAACAGAGGGCTTGACCGCGAGAGGACACAGTTCATTACAGCTGAGGTCTCCCTCCGCTCGCACCCCCGCTTCCCCCGGCCACCACTGACCTGGAAGTAAAAGGCCTCAGCCCTCTATCTGTTTATCTTTTTATACCCCTAAACGCAATTCATGGGATTAGGACTGACACAGGTCACCCACCTTTGGGTGGTGATGACATTAATACAATAATGCAAAAACAGCAACAATAATATAGAACGTTTTTCTAGACCAAGTTCTTGAAACTGCAGGGTGGACTGACCACTGCCCCCCCAACAACTCCACTAATTGTCCAGAGCCTCTTAAAGGGTAAGGTGTGACCCCAGCATGGAGCAGTTAACTAGAGGGAAACCACACTCAGCAGGGATGGGGGGGCAGGAATAGAGCACCGATTGTTAATTGCAGGTTTAATTTATTAGGAAGTGTCACTTTATTCCAGGGCAGCCTTAGCATGCTGATTTAAAAGTGGTAATCAGGATTAATTAGGAGAATAAATATGTGAGGATTAGCAGGTCTAACCCTCACATGGCCTGGCAACCTCCCTCTCTCTCTCTCTCTCTCTCTCTCTCTCTCTCTCTCTCTCTCTCTCTCTCTCTCTCTCTCTCTCTCTCTCTCTCTCTCCCTCTCCCTCTCTCTCTCTCTCTCTCTCTCTCTCTCTATATATATATTATTCTACTTTCTAGTACTCCCTTTCCTTATTTAGCCTCTGGCCCTGCCTCCCTCTGCCTTGCCTTCATGTTGTAGACTGCCTCTTTACTTGTATTTATATACATATTTAGATTTAAAGTATATCTAATCCGAGTTATGGCTGAGAGGCTGGTAAGTGAAGTCTATACTCTATATACAGTGATATATATACAGTGATATATATACAGTGAGTGACAGAGCGCAGTGAAGTACAAACACACTTTAGACTTTTGGCAGGGGAGACATCTTTACTTGTCCTAATGAATAGTTCTCCATAGTGAGGCTCATAGTCACTGCAGGACATCCCTAACAGAAGTCCTGCACTGTATTAAGGCTGATTCACTTTTTTTTTGCAATCTTGATGTACTTACTGTCTGAGGCGATCACTATATATATATATATATACAAATATATAAGAAATACAATGATTATTTTCAATTCTAATAAAAAACAGTGTTAAGTGTATAACCAGAGTGAAGCATCAGAACAAGACCTTGGTCTACCAATGACTGAATGTCATCATATATGATTGGGCAGGCCTTCTGTAGACCTGCTCATTAATGAAGTGTTTAAAGCTGCTGGTTATCTCATGTGTTTCAACAACACGCTGGAGTTGACCTAACCTTGAAGCGCTGCAGGGCTGTTTTGGTTCAGCCAGCCACCTCTCCATCGCTGAGGGCTAGTGACGCATGGCCTCAACTCTGCAAGGAGAGAAAATCCTCCATCTTGCTGGTTTATAAAGCACAGTTCTTGTGTCACCCTTCGGATTTTGTTCTTCAATTATTTTATCAAGTTTAATTGCAGTCAACTAAATGCACCTTGAGGTGTTTGTTGTTATTGCGTGTCTTTATTATATAATATATGATATATGATATATATCATATATCATATATCATATATATGATATGTCATATATATGATA
>CM051000.1:2778383-2828383 GCA_027704905.1 Muraenolepis orangiensis | reverse complement strand
GGCCGCTTTCACAAACACCGTTAATCAACCCAGAGATATGGCGCGAAATATCCCTCCTGGAATGTAACTGCTTATGACAGTTGACACAGCGCTCTGCACAGCCGCTGATCTATCAATTACTACCGGCCTGCCGCATGCTAATTGTGCATTTTCCCCTCTAATGCATTTCCACCGTTATCTTATGGCCTAATGAAACTAAACAAATCAATAAATATAAATTATACATGCAAAGATGTACTGCTGCGAACATAAAGCCTCTAATTAATTGCACTTGATTAATTTATATACTTTAATTATCTCTCCGAGCTGCAGATGGCATAAATATCTGGACAATCTGCTTATTGCTATGTCAGTCATAAAGCGGCCGACAGAGTGCATCTATCTGCTCTGTGACCAAAAGAGACACACCGTGGATGACATGAAGACGGCTGCTGTGAATCATTGAAGGACAGCAAATTGCGAGACAATGCAGGACCTTGGACCTGGCTGGTCTCAGAGCTGTTTCAGAATGCCAAGTAAGTTTGAGCATGAACCAATCAAAAGTCCCTACCAGATGTTTACATAACAATCTTTATGTCCTTTCTTTATAAGGTGTGGTTATCAAGAAAACTTGATAAGGAAATTTGATAACCATAATATAATGTGCCAGGAAGTTGTATACCAAATAAAGGTGACTGAAATATATTATGATTATGATTATTATCATTATTATTATTGTTATTATCAAAACATTTCTCATGAATAAATATAATGTCAAACTTCAATTTAACATTTTTCCTTATGCAAAAAAGAAAAGCTTTATAGACAAACTAGAAGAAAATTCCAATACAATGTTAGAAGATATTTGTTGAATGTGTCGACAGATAAAGTAAAAGGATAAAGATAAAGATAAAGATAAAGATAAAGATAAAGTTAAAGAAAAAGATAAAGATAAAGATATAGATAAAGATAAAGATAAAGTTAAAGATAAAGCTAAAGATAAAGATAAAGATAAAGATAAAGATAAAGATAAAGATAAAGATATAGATAAAGATAAAGATAAAGATAAAGATAAAGATAAAGATAAAGATAAAGATATAGATAAAGATAAAGTTAAAGGTAAAGATAAAGCTAAAGATAAAGATAAAGATAAAGATATAGCTAAAGATAAAGATAAAGATAAAGATAAAGATATAGATAAAGATAAAGCTAAAGATAAAGATATAGATAAAGATAAAGATAAAGATAAAGATAAAGGTAAAGATAAAGAAAGGTAAAGATAAAGATAAAGATAAATATAAAGATAAAGATAAAGATAAAGATAAAGATAAAGATAAGATAAAGATGCTTTAGCAGACGGTGAAACCGGACGATTTCCTGGGCTTCATAGCAAAAGGTGAGGGAGTAGGAATTGAAAAGGCTTCCTGGTTTTACATCTTGATGCTGCTAATGAGGGTCTTTTGACTGTAATTACCCCAACAGGGTGCTTGGCAGAATAATTACAAGAAAGACATTAGAGAGGAACATTAGTGTGTCCAGGTACAGTAAATATGTCAACAGGCAAGGTGGCAACTTCTTCCCTTTGTCTGAAGTTGGATATCTCTCCACTAAACAAGCTGTTATTTCCCCCCAATGTGCCGCGCGAGGCTGGAAAATTACAGTATCAATTCACCCCTACTAACAATTGCCAGTTTTGTAATAGCGGTGGTTCACCTGGAGGATGACAGGAGGTGTTCTCACCTCCTACTTGTTCACTTGGAGCCTCCAAACCCGGACTTCACGGATGCCACTTTTGGCGAGCACGAGTTTTGAGGTTCAACTGCCCACGGATAAATAGACTTTATGAACTAAGTAGACACTGGCAGGGGATGTGTAGCACTTTGGTGGAGTTGTTGGTGACTCCAGACGTACAGTTATAGACCACAAGAATGCATCGCTGTCCATAAAAGCACCTGGACATTTTGGCGCCAGCATCAAACATCCGCCCTTTGTTTACTCCACAGATCTTTTCATGTGGTTCTTTCTGCTTTTGTTTGTCTGGTCAGAAAAATACTCCCTTTATGGCCAAATGTGTGGCCATATTTGGCCATTCTTCCAGTGTATCCTTAAAGGCCTAAAATCTTGCTCATGGTATTTCTAACATTCCATTTTTAGATTAGATTATTCAGAATATTGAAAGAGAAAGATGCAAATCCAAACTGCGATACATCGGGTTATGATATTAATCAGGATTGGGATAAATTAGTATGAGCACATATTAATTTATAGATTATTATGAAAAACATTTGATGCTGTGTTGCTGCAGTTTATTGATTGTGAATCTGTCAATCACAATCAAATATAAAATATATATAAATATAAAAAGTATAAAAATATCATAAATCACAGAATGAAAGAAACCCTCAACATCCGTGTATTCTATGTGTATTTCCAGAGCAAGGGAATCAGTGTTCCTCTGAGGCTGTCTGTCTTCCTCCCCGTAGAAGAGAGCTTCTAAATCATTGTGATATGATTCAGTCACTTTGAAATAATAATGATGTGGGAAGCACCGCCATTCATCAGGGCCTCATCCAGCTTTATTTCATGTAGATTCACACCTAATACTCATTACAAAGATGCAATTTCCAGCCAGTCAAGGTAGATGAATGGGGAGTGTCTCACCTCGTGTTGGCGTGTGCGTGTCAAGCCTCCAGCACGATAGATGGCTTTCATACGCACACACAACTAACACACACAACTGTTCCTACAGCCTCCTTTAAAGACACACTTATGAGACGCTACACGGGGCGTGGTTCAGGAGCCCCACCATGACACCATGACAAAGGGTTTTATTGAGGTTTTTACTGAGTGTGTGTGTATGTATGTGTGTGTGTGTGTGTGTGTGTGTGTGTGTGTGTGTGTGTGTGTGTGTGTGTGTGTGAGGGTGTGTGTGTATTTATGAGTGTGTGTGTGTGTGTGTGTGTGTGTGTGTGTGGGGGGGGGGGGGGGGGGTGTCCTAAGTATAATTTTTTTCCATAATAACAATCGGAAATTCCATTAAATATGGAAATAAATGAAAAAATAAATCTCTTTTTAATAGACCCATTCAGCACTGGGATCTCAACTTCCAACTTCAGATGAGCCATCGATCACCGACCTCCGGAAAGTTCTTCCTTCATCAGAGCGAAGGACACTGTAATAAAGCAATGTGTATGTGTTACAATAACCATTATCACTGTATCACACACATGTTCTAACATTATTTGAATAGCTTAATGTTACATTCATTTGTTTACACATCTCTATTATTGGTAATTATTCCATATTGTTTTTATTCATTCATGTGAATTTTAAGGACACAGTGTAATAGCTTACTCACAATATTATTCTGTCGGGTGCAACAAAATCTGTGAGTTGATAAATATTCAGATCAAAATTGTTTTGCGCTTCATATAAAATATGAATATCGGCATTCAATATTTTCTCTAAATACGTACAATTAGCATAACCAAGCAACTACAATAAAACTGAAAGAAAACTGTGTGTGTGTGTGTGCGTGGGTGTGTGTGTCAGAGTGGGAGAAAGTATGCACACAGTATGCTGTGTGTGTATGCCTTTATCTATCTGTGTGTGTGTGTGTGTGTGTGTGTGTGTGTGTGTGTGTGTGTGTGTGTGTGTGTGTGTGTGTGTGTGTGTGTGTGTGTGTGTGTGTGTGTGTGCATGTGTCTTTATCTATCCACGTGTGTGTGTGTGTGTCTTTATCTATCCACATGTGTGTGTGTGTGTTTTAAAGAGGAGAAAACCAGGATGTGATGAAGCGATACAATCCTGTGTGTGTGTGTGTGTGTGTGTGTGTGTGTGTGCATACTAAAACACTTGTGCATTTGTTGGAGCATCCAGTCTATTCAAGCATATAGAAGTGTGCATGTTTGCAGGAGGTATTGGGGTGTACCAGGGCTGTCTGTCTGGGGGGCTGAGGAGGACATGGACAGACTCACCACAGCGTCCCTTCCCGTCACTTGACCCCTGACCCCCCAACCGGACCGGGGACACGTGGGCGGTAAGACCTGTGGGTGGCTGAGTGGAGCAGGAGGACGATAAGAGACTTAGATATGGGATACGGGGTCAGAGGGTTGAAGTGTTTTCAATGTATCTCAATACACGCAACTAATACTAATACGCACTCATCTGAGCTCTTAAAGGGTTTAAGGCCGTTTGCAGATCACAAGTCTGTTTTTTATTGCTAGTCCTACACTTTGATTTGTTTGTTTGGTGAGGTGAGGTGGAGGAGGTGGAGGAGGTGGAGGAGGTGAGGTGGAGGAGGTGGAGGAGGTGGAGGAGGTTTGGTGAGGTGGGGGAGGTGGAGGAGGGGGTGGAGGGGGGGAGGTGGGGGAGGTGGGGGAGGTGGAGGAGGTGGGGAGGTGGGGAGGTGGGGGGGGGGAGGTGGGGGAGGTGGGGGGGTGGGGGAGGTGGGGGAGGGGGTGGGGGGTGGGAGGTGGGGGAGGGGTGGGGGAGGTGGGGGAGGGGGGGGGAGGGGGGGGGGGGAGGGGGGGGGAGGTGGGGAGGTGGGGGGGTGGGGGGAGGTGGGGAGGGGGGGAGGTGGGGGGGGGGGGGGGGGAGGGGTGGGGGGGGGGGGGAGGGGGGGGGGGGTGGGGGGGGGGGAGGTGGGGAGGTGGGGGAGGGGGGGGGGGGGGGAGGTGGGGGAGGTGGGGGAGGTGGGGGAGGGGGGGGGAGGGGGGGGGGGGTGGGGGGGGGGGGGAGGTGGAGGGGGGGGGGGGGGGGTGGGGGGAGGTGGGGGAGGTGGGGGGGGTGGAGGGGGGGGTGGGGGGGAGGGGGGGGAGGTGGAGGAGGTGGGGGGGTGGGGAGGGGGTGGGGGGGGGTGAGGGGGGAGGTGGGGGGGGGGGGGAGGTGGGGAGGGGGGGAGGGGGGGGAGGTGGGGGAGGTGGGTGGAGGAGGTGGAGGAGGTGGGTGAGGTGGGTGAGGTGGAGGAGGTGGGGAGGTGGGTGGAGGTGGAGGAGGTGGGTGAGGTGGGGAGGAGGTGGAGGAGGTGGGTGAGGTGGGTGGAGGAGGTGGGGGAGGTGGGTGGAGGAGGTGGAGGAGGTGGGGGAGGTGGAGGTGGAGGAGGAGTGGAGGAGGTGGGGGAGGTGGAGGAGGTGGAGGAGGTGGAGGAGGTGGAGGAGGTGGGGGAGGTGGGGGAGGTGGGGGAGGTGGGGGAGGTGGAGGAGGTGGGGGAGGTGGGTGGAGGAGGTGGAGGAGGTGGGGAGGTGAGGTGGAGGAGGTGGAGGAGGTGGGGGAGGTGGAGGAGGTGGAGGAGGTGGAGGAGGTGGGTGGAGGAGGTGGAGGAGGTGGGGGAGGTGGGGAGGTGGGGGAGGTGGGTGGAGGAGGTGGAGGAGGTGGGTGAGGTGGAGGAGGTGGAGGAGGTGGGGGAGGTGGGTGGAGGAGGTGGAGGAGGTGGGGGAGGTGGGTGAATCTGCAGGTTCTGCTGCAGCATGTACATTGGGACACGTGTTGTGTTGCCACGTCGCGTCACGCTGATTTCCTCTGTCATCGCATGGGGCGGCTGAGAAGGGGATTATGACATGGTGTGTGTGTGTGTGTGTGTGTGTGTGTGTGTGTATGTGTGTGTGTGTGTGTGTGTGTGTGTGGGGGGGGGGTCTATCCACGGCCCTGCTCTCACAGTGGGGCTCGGCTATTTGTTGCAAACCTCCTGTTCCTTTTCCTGCTCCTCCTCCACTCCACTGCCCAGCATCTCCCAGGACACCGCATCCAACCAGCCATCCAGCCATCCAGCCATCCAGCCAACCAGCCATCCAGCCATCCAGCCAACCAGCCATCCAGCCATCCAGCCATCCAGCCAACCAGCCATCCAGCCATCCAGCCACAGCCATCCAGCCATCCAGCCATCCAGCCTGCATTAATTGGTTAGGTGCTGGATTCCCTCCCTTGTCACGCCACACTCTTCATGCCCAGCGACAGGCTTGCACACGGGCATGTTTAGTGCAACAATTATGATAATGGCTGGAGAGCACTCAGAGGCGGGAATAAGCAAATGTGATTAAGGGTCCTACTGATGGTGATCAAATATTAATCTGATGTGTCTTCACCCTGACCTCGCTCCGAGCATAAGATGCTCTTATAGACTTATGCATTAACAGATTTACACAGGGCTGAGCACCTAATAATATTAGACGTAAAGAACACGGCCAGAAGATATTTTAGGAGTGCAATCCACTTACAATACAGAATGAACTTTGAACAATAATCATAAAGCTTTACCCTGACTCAATGATTCAAAGCTTGCAATGATAGTAAACACTTCAAACATTCCAGTATAATTCAACCACCTGTTGCATGATAGTGTTCAGCTAAGTACGTACAGCTAGTGTAAACCCCTAAGATAACAGGTTAAGACAAACAGGATATAACACATATTTATATGTGTAGTTAACACTTCGTATGGTGTTGACATAACTGTAAATAAAATATTTGTTTTAGTTTCATGAATAACATCAATTTGTAATCTATTGCATTGTTTTAACATTATAACCACACAAAAGTGTAGGTAACCTTTTATTTAGTTAATTATATGTAATATATAATATAAGATTAGACCAGATTAAATGTATTCATCCCTGTGGATAAACTTAATCTTACTCACTTAATTGTTTTTGTGTATGCAAAACATGCAGGCCAAAAAACATCCGGATATTTTAGTACCAGTCTACACTTTAAACTCCATTAGCGTAGTTCTATTATTTGATCAATATTTTCTTAAGGATTTTATTTCAAGATTTTTCATTCCCCTGCATGTAAATATCTATGCCAGAGGTTTTGTTGTTCTGGATTTTGATTGTGTTAATCCAGAATAGTTATTATCAATATATATATATATATATATATATATGTATATATATATATATATATATATGTATATATATATATATATATATATATATATATATATATATATATATTATATATTATATATTATATATATATATATATTATATATATATATATATAAATTATTGTAACTATGTTTGCTATAGGTCCTGCTTTAAACCTGTTAAACTTTACATCAAAATCGTTATTATATTATTTTATATAATATATCAATCTACTATTAAGACGTGTGTTGTAGCCACATTTCACCAATTGTAAGTGATTGGGAGCAGTAATAAATCAAAAGCCTTGATTCATTGGGTTAAATAAGAATGAGCATTCTTTGATTTGAGGACTTATCCTTTCATACAACAACAAGTATATAAACAGTAGAGAGCAGCATGAGATGAGACCATGAGACAGCCACTGGCTGAAAGACATTAGGATGACATCAAATCAACACAATTGCCCAACAGTGTTAAACAACTCGAAACAGCTTGTAAGAATCATTGGATTATGATTCTGGATAATAATTTAGACTCCCACCCCTGCCAAACCAATAGAACGGAGACTCCAGAAGACCTGATCTACTTACATTGCATATTTAACTCACTCTGATTTATTCATAAGATAAGGCTTATTCCCGGATCAAATCTTGATTCTAAACATATTGTTTGTGCTGTGAGGCATTAGTGCAACAGATGGTCTTGACCCGTCCATGGAATAAATATATCACGTTTGAGGCTTAGCAGTAAGAGCTGTTGTCAGTGTCCCTGGGTATTAGAGGCAGTGCTAAGAGGCCAAGCAGGACACGCAGTGGAGCAGTAGAACGCGCTTTTCTCTGTTATCTCTTATCTTATCTCTGTTATCTCTTATCTCTGAGGACTATAGAGAAAACGGCCATTTGTTACCATGTCAAAACTACTACCAGAAAATGTATGGGATTTTGGGCTCTAATATAATATAATATATAATTGATGTATATATATATATATATATATCCATTATTATTATTTTAATTACATTTAAATACAAATTGTGCAAGTAATAACTTTAAAATAGAGTACAGGTTAATGTGACAAATCTAAGTTGGTTTGTGAGAAATATCCCAACAAACATGAAACCAACCAGATGCTTCAGAGCAATCTAAATGCACTCCTTAAATCAACACATTTTGACAAGACTGAAGGACAGAACTGAATGTTTGTATAGTACTCAACAACTTTAAATATCACTTTTAACTCCTCTGATGGTAATGCTGTTTAAATAGCAAATAACATGAGATAGAACTTACTCTTAGTTTACTCGTGAAACATACATAATTGGATACATAATTCAGATACTAAATACAAATGTGCTTGTGGTTTAAAAATATTTAAAAAAAGGATTAGTGAATGCGGGTGTTTCCAGAGCAGTGGGACGCAGGTGAGAAGTGTTCGAGCCATCAGACGAGTGCTCTTATGAGAGCTCTCCTTCTTAACCACCTGTATACCTGAGTTTACCTGGAGAACAACACGACCAGCAGTAAACACCTCAGCAAACCTGAGCCTCTGGAAGTGACTCTCTAGACACCATGTGTTCCGTGCTCTATTCTTCTGCTGTTTAAAATCCTTCAAGCTGCAATACAACATTCGTAAATTGTTGATGTGGTCTAACTGTGACACGATGATGATGAACTCAAGCCTAAACTATAACCATGGGCCTTTTTGCTTTCCTGTTGACTTCCTGTGCGTTTTCCTGTTGACTTCCTGTGCGTTTCCTGTTGACTTCCTGTGCGTTTCCTGCTAGAGACGAGCAGGTCCCTGGAACACGGCCTGGACAATCTGCTGTGTGCTGACCGCTCCTCCCACCGCCCAATGAGAGCGGCCCTATGCTGACCGCTCCTCCACGCCAATGAGAGCGGCCTATGCTGACCGCTCCTCCCACCGCCCAATGAGAGCGGCCCTATGCTGACCACTCCTCTCACTGCCCAATGAGAGCTGCCCTATGCTGACCACTCCTCTCACCGCCCAATGAGCGGCCCTATGCTGACCACTCCTCTCACTGCCCAATGAGAGCTGCCCTATGCTGACCACTCCTCTCACCGCCCAATGAGAGCGGCCCTATGCTGACCACTCCTCTCACCGCCCAATCTAAACATTGCAACGCTACAGGAGATTGGGTATTTTCACGGCGCGCTGCGTAGTTGCCATGCGGTATACACTGACCGGTATGTGTGTGTGTGTTTGTGTGTGTGTGTGTGTGTGTGTGTGTGTGTGTGTGTGTGTGTGTGTGTGTGTGTGTGTGTGTGTGTGTGTGTGTGTGTGTGTGAAAGAGAGAGGGGTAGACAGACAGAAGAGAGAGAGAGAGAGAGAGAGAGAGAGAGAGAGAGAGAGAGAGAGAGAGAGAGAGAGAGAGAGAGAGAGAGAGAGACACACACACAGACAGGCAGAAAGAGAGAAAGACCGAGAGAGATTGAGAGAGAGAGAGAGAGAGAGAGAGAGAGAGAGAGAGAGAGAGAGAGAGAGAGAGAGACCGGTTGGCATTAGAATCGCAGAGACAGCAGCGGAGAGAGAGGAACACACGCTCTAAACAACTATGTGGACTCTATCTCTCCCTTCCTGTCTCTCTCTCCAGCTGTCTGTATCTCTCCCTTCCTGTCTCTCTCTCCAGCTGTCTGTATCTCTCCCTTCCTGTCTCTCTCTCCAGCTGTCTGTATCTCTCCCTTCCTGTCTCTCTCGCCAGCTGTCTGTATCTCTCCCTTCCTGTCTCTCTCTCCAGCTGTCTGTATCTCTCCCTTCCTGTCTCTCTCTCCAGCTGTCTGTATCTCTTGTTCGATCCCAAATTGGATTATTTGACTCTCTCCTCCTTTAATGGTTCAATGGTTCCCACAGATGTAATACGCGGCTGCTATTTGATACATGCCTCATGATCGGGCCTCCTGCTTTTGATGGAAGCCTCATGACAAGCAGCTTGTGACCTGTTGAAATAGAGGCATTAACCCTGGTGTCCTTGTGTGGTATTTTTTCTATTTAATTTATATTGTGCATTTTAAAACATTATAAGACGTTTTAAAAAAAGTATAAGTGATAAGAATTATGACAAAAATCATAAAGCTAATAAAAAGCAGCTGTGGGTTATATTTAATATATATATTTAATAAGCTTTTCTTTATATTATATATTGTTTATACATTTCATTAATTCCAAACAATGAATATATTTAGTATATATACAAAAGCAGATATGCTGTCATATCTACTTAAAATAGCACGTTACTGATCGATGACATCACGTCATAACTCACAGGAAGACAATCTTTCCCTTTTTGTCTGCAAAGAAAGATGAATGTCCCTTAAAAAGGTAAACCCCTTGTGAGTGAGGGCTCCCGTGGATCTCTTTAACATCACGCGTTACACCCATATTCAAACCACACCGTGTCCCCAACCGGCTCACTAGCCAGCAGGTGAGTGGTGTTCTACTTCCTAGGAGCTCCAGCAGCAGGTGTGTGGACCCAGCGTGGTATCAGGTGTCCCCGCCCAGGCCTCCCTCATTTGTCATGGTGAATGAGTGGTCTGCCTCACTGCTCTTTCTCATTCCATTTCCTCCCCCGCCACCACGGCAGGCTGTCATTTCTTTAACCCGCTCTCCGTTCACATCAACTGTGAGCAATAACGCCATCTCACATTCCTGCTTTCAATGGCTTACAGGCCACAGAGCACACAGACCCCCGCACCACCCACAGCCAGGCAGCTCTCACCCCCACCCGACCCCCACCCGACCCCCACCCGACCCCCACCCGACCCCCACCCGACCCCCACCTCACTCCACCTAGCTTGCACTAACACACATGCATGTGTGTGTGTGTGTGTGTGTGTGTGTGTGTGTGTGTGTGTGTGTGTAGTTGACATTTTGATTGATTATAATAATAATAATAATAATAATACATAATATTTCAATAATAATACAAATATTATACAAGTATTATTATTATTAATTATGTAATTACTATTAATAATAATAGGTTATTGTTAGTATTAATATTTGTATAACATTATTATTTGTATTGTTATTGTTATTATTATTGTTATTATTATTATTATTATTATTATTATTATTATTATTATTATTAAGTAATTATTACGGTAACGACAATATCTTACTACAACGCAAAGCACCTTTTTTTTAGCTGGCCAAATACAAAATGCCATACTTATTCAGCATACACGTCAGTAAACAGCATCAAACCCCCATGGTCTCCCCGCTCCTCCCAGCTCTCACTCCATCCTCCTCCCGGCTCTCACTCCATCCTCCTCCCGGCTCTCACTCCATCCTCCTCCCGGCTCTCACTCCATCCTCCTCCCGGCTCTCACTCCATCCTCCTCCCGGCTCTCACTCCATCCTCCCGGCTCTCACTCCATCCTCCGGCTCTCACTCCATCCCTCCCGGCTCTCACTCCATCCTCCTCCCGGCTCTCAATCCATCCTCCCGGCCGGCCGCTCCGGGGGCTCCGCTCCGTCCTGCAGCTCCGCTCACCGGCGCTCTCTGCAACTGTAACAGCCAAGAAGAACAGAAAACATGGTCTCTCCCGACCCAAATAGAGCAAAAGTGCTTAAGCAAAGTACAGGCAATTTGAGAAGACCCCCAAAGCTCAACAAACAGTGTTTCTTTTCTCTTCCTTTTCCTGCAATAAGAAAACCAGGAAATCTCCACTTATTGCAACAAACATTTCAGGAACTAAGCCGGACTTGTTTCGGTAGGTTGGAGACGAGCACATGTCGTCTGGGTCAGGGCTTTGTTAACATACTGTAGCGCCATCTGCTGGCCTCACACAATGCCGGGGAGAAAAGAGCAAGGGAGTTGGAGGAAAGAGGAGAGGGAGGGTCTTGCTGGGACCACCGGGGAGGCATCAAGCTCATTTTAAGGTAATGTTACTAGGTACTTTTTCATCTGCTAAATACACAATTTATTGCGATGTGAGAAGTGCTGCATAGTGGAAGCAAGTAAGGAAAGCTGTTCCACCCGGAGCATCCCGCATACAGGTCGCTTTCAAATGTCAAAGTTTAAGTAATTCCTTTTTTTCAAGTCATAGTGATAATTCTGACCATAGAGTTAAATGTTTCACAGCTGGCAGCGAGTAGCACAAGGTACATAAACATCCTCTTCTGGCTCGTTTCCTTCTGTGAATTCAGTGGACAACTAATAATGACTTAATCAGCCTGATTGCACATTCATCACGGTGATTTTTAGTATTTTTTTTAAGTCAAGAGGGGAAGCGTGTTTGACTTGGGAAATGAAATATTCAATGAGCTGTTCCCGTTCAGCTCCACACTGGACCGAGGTCCCAGCAGCTGGGTAAACATCTGCTCAGGTATGACCCGTAGCTTCTTCCGATGGAACCTCCTGACCTCTCCAACGACATGCCTACAGCTCAACTCAAACATGCTCTGTCTAGTGTATAAGTCTATAAGCATCTATTTTGGCCATACTTAATTGGGTATAATATTTCTGTTATTTTAGCCTATTTCAAAATGTTTTATCTGTATTGTGTCATTCCATTTCCACACCACACAGCCAGTAAAAGAGTAGCAGTCACCCAAATGTCAAATATGATGATGAAACATATCCTGTTAGTTCTTTGGTGTTCTGGTGTAACTTTCAGCCTACCGGCTGGGAGTCCACTGCCCTCCACCCTAAACCCAACATAGATCTCCGGGAGAAAGAGCCTCCTTATGTGCAGGTCCCTGCCTTCAAAGACTGATCTGAAGACCGCTAACAAGACCTGAGGGCCCGCCAGAGGTTGGGGAAAATGAAGGAAATCAATATCCTTGAAAGTAAAATGGGGGAATTATGTAAATGTGAGGTTCCACCATTTGGGGAGAAAATCCAAGCAATCCGTTTTAATTTTGCCTCAGTGATAACTCAAAAAAGACGATTTACTCCAACATGATGCATAATTTATGGCCGAAAAAAACTTGAGATATAATGTACAGATGTAATGTATATGATATATGAAAGTCAGTGCCTATGTGGACCTGAAATACATGCTGCTTCAACACATGGATTTGTATAAAATGTATTGATATAATGCTGAATTGATTCCTGCACAGTCAGTATCAGTGTATTTGGCCCTATAGCAGAGTACACTGGGTTAAAACATTTTATCACAAGCTTCAAATCAACACCCAAAAGGTTTCAGGTTTGACAGTGAAGTGGATAAATTAAACACAACCTTTTGTTTGGCATATGTTAAGTCCCAACCTTGTCAAACAATATGTTTCAAATACTTAATTCAGTGAACCCGAGGGTCTCCTACCATGGAGGTGTTGAAACATTGCATATCTACATATCTCATTTTCTTCACCTGTTCAAGTGTTTATCCTTCACTATTTAAATCTCCTTTTATTTTGTTTTGTGAATGAAACCCTGCATGAGAATCAGACACCTGCAGAGCTGAAACTCTATATCCCAAACACTATCTTTGATTGGATTACCTGATGTGTTCCCTGAGAGCTTAAGGATTGAGCAACATGGATTAGTTGAGTGTAATCAAGGTCTATTGGAGTCTTCCAGCCTGGTTCAGATGACCAGTCAGCACTAATGCACCCATATTGGGTTTAGAAGTGTGAATTGATCTATATTGCTGGAAAACATCCAGAAGACACCCAAAAAAGCCGCATTGGAACCCAATACCAATTAAATATGTTTGTTTCTTGAGAAACGACCACTCTGGACATTGGATCAATATGGACAGCTAAAGGTCACAGCAATATATTTCAGTTGGAAAGTTAACGTGCCATCAAGTAGATCATCTGCCATCTGCTTCCTCAAAGTACGGACGGGGATCTGCTGCTGTCTAGGACTGGTTTCCATTCAGTTCTATTCAACATAGTCAGCATTTGGGTCTTAAGTTATGTCAGTAAATATATTCAGTGGCAAATGTGTTCATAAAATTTGTGTATGGGTGGATTACAAGAACACAACCACAAAAAAGATAAATTAATATAAAATAAATAATAATATAAATACAGATTAGAGATATTCTGCCTTCAACCCGCAGGTCTTCTGTCGTCTCTCTACTAAGTTGACCAACGGTAACCAACCTCCTAGAAGGGCTACTAGGAGGGCTCTGTATCCATATGCAAATCTAATTACAGACCATATTAATTACCAAGGCCTAAATACCTCTGCTGAGTCCCAAGCCGTCAGGCCTGCATCAGGATACCCCCACTGCTAGCCTTATAGATCCTGTTTCTCCTTCCTCTTTATTTTTTATTGCCAATGCCTCTGAGGACCTTTTGAATCCATATTAATTTCCTCTCTGGCAGTTATGCACGCTGGATATGAACTCTGCTATTTCACATTTAATCTGTCAGTAATTTAGTAATGTGTAAACTAATTATGTGCCAATATTAATGTAATTGGTTTCTGGGAGTTGTAAAAAAATCAATGTGTTTGTGCAGATAATGCCTTAAATTGCATTGAGTTATTATAATCATGTGTCAAGTGCTGATTATGTTATGAAACTAAAAAGGAGATGTCAGCCACAGGTCAATACAGAGTCCCACGGCTCCATAGAAATCTATGACTCCGTTCTCCGTTCAATAGGAACGGACTGATCTGCTTCCTCATGGACCTGCTGCATCGACCAGTGGACAGCGTTCCTCCAGACCTGCTCCTCGGAGCTGGGGCTGTGTGTGTTTTCATAGGAGCTGGCCTTGTGTGTGTGTGTGTTTTCCTAGGAGCTGGCCTTGTGTGTGTGTGCGTTTTCCTAGGAGCTGGCCTTGTGTGTGTGTGTGTTTTCCTAGGAGCTGGCCTAAGGTGTATTTTATCCTCAGTTCATCAACACACATTTCCTTGTGTTAAACTTTCTTTACCTGTAAGCCCACTACACAGAATCTAAAGCATGGAAATAAGATAAGTGGAAATAAGTGTACTTATGATAGTCTACTCATGGTAGTGTCATGCTGTACATAAGTATTAATTTATTAAAACAAATATTTAATGTCCAATTGTATTAAATAATGAATATACTATCATTTTAATTATTAATAAAATATCATCAATCAATGATATGATGGGGAAGAGGCTTGTTGAAATAAAGGCTTTTCAAAACTACCAAGATACTAACTTTTATTTTAAGTCACACCTTTACAAACAGCTCCATTAACATGTTCTGCATGGGTTCTAGAAGGAGGCTTCTAGAAGGAGGCTTCTAGAAGGAGGCTGTTGGAGCACGGCTCTAAAGGCTCCTTTAAGTTCCCTCTCTGCTAGTCATTACAGCTGTCATTGTTTATGATTGATAGCCTTTGTTTACATTGGTTAAAATGGAGACTCGTTACAAAACAGAACTTTGTTGCGCATATAAATATTCGGTTTGAAACTGAGAGCTAATCCAGAGTAAAGTATTTTGCAGTTGCCCCAAAATGTTTGATAATCAAACAACAATAACAGTTCCCATCTTTACCATGAGATGATGGCTGGGTTTTAGATCGCCCTCATACATCTTAAGCTGACAGCTCTCAGCCAGCTGTGACCATTACAGAGGTAAATACACACTTATGATGGTAAATACACACGTATGATGGTAAATACACACTTATGATGGTAAATACACACTTATGTCAAACAGTATGTACTCATCGAGGGAGTGCTTTAGAGTTTCCTCTTCCGACAATGATTACAATGAAACATGGTAAGCAAAAGAGAGTATGCATGTTTAATTACTACCAATACATCATATCTGGGATGTCTAAATGTGTGTGTAATTTAGAATGAAGTAAAACCAATTTAGCATGAAAAGTCTTTTTTTGTCTTTTTTTTTGTTGTAACTTGTCTAAAGGATAAAATAACCAATCCAGTATGCTGGGAGATGTCTGCCTGTCTGCCTGTCTACCTGTCTGCCTGTCTGCCTGTCTGCCTGTCTGCCTGTCTGCCTGTCTGCCTGTCTCAACGAACGGTCAATGTGTCGATTGGAGCTTGTATTCCACAGAGGAGGCATTAGGATGGGACTCAATTCCATCCAGTCAACCAGGGAAAGAGAAAGAGGCTGACTTGTTGTTCTGGCTCCATGGATCTCTGCTATGTTATAACCCCCCACACACACACACACACACACACACACACACACACACACACACACACACACACACACACACACACACACACACACACACACACACACACACACACACACACACACACACACCTCCCTCCCCGTCTCTCACCACTACACTATCTCATCTCCTTCTTGTGTGTCCTATTTCTTTCCCACAGTTGGTGACAGCTTCTTGGTTGTTCTCTCGTTGCTGCGTCTGGCTGCACACACTAAGACTGCTAAGCGCATCAATTATGGATGTGTTTTTATCTTTCATTCCTGTGTTTATTTTAGAGCCGACTGACACTTCTGCAAAGTGGTTCTTCATCTTCACATCCATTCACCAAACAGAACACTCATAAACAAAAGACCATTTTTGCCTGGAAGATGACAATGGAAATGTTCTTAATTGCCCGCTTAGCATTCGGAACCAGATATATTTAGTTGGGTTTTAAACAGCGCAGACTGGCAAACAGGACACCTGGGACCCACAGCTCTCAGGTCCAAAACCTTCCTGACTGTTCCAGAGTCCTGGTCTAGAAACAGCCTGACTGTTCCAGAGTCCTGGTGTACAAACAGCCTGACTGTTCCAGAGTCCTGGTCTAGAAACAGCCTGACTGTTCCAGAGTCCTGGTCTAGAAACAGCCTGACTGTTCCAGAGTCCTGGTCTAGAAACAGCCTGACTGTTCCAGAGTCCTGGTGTACAAACAGCCTGACTGTTCCAGAGTCCTGGTCTAGAAACAGCCTGACTGTTCCAGAGTCCTGGTGTACAAACAGCCTGACTGTTCCAGAGTCCTGGTCTAGAAACAGCCTGACTGTTCCAGAGTCCTGGTCTAGAAACAGCCTGACTGTTCCAGAGTCCTGGTCTAGAAACAGCCTGACTGTTCCAGAGTCCTGGTCTAGAAACAGCCTGATCCAGTCATTCACAGGTCAGTATGGGGCCATTGTTAGAAGTAGCTGCTCTGATTTGACGAAAACAACACAGACATGTGTTTCCAAAGAACAAACAAGTCATTATATGTTTTAATTAAATAAAAAAATAAGTGAATAAGAAAAATTAATAAGTAAGAAGTTAGTATGTTAAGATGAGAAAGAAGCAGTCCTGCTATTTTTTTTAAAAAGAGTTAATTTGCTTTCGATGCTTATTTTCCGTTTGAAGTGTTGATGAAACCTAGGATTGGGAAACGGCACAGTGAACCCATGCATTTGAGTAAATCAAAAATCCATAATTGTATGTTGTAAAATTGCTGTGAATTATAAATAAAGTAAATAGTTGTGTCACCTTGAGCTGCTGTTTCTCTTTGTTCGAAAACATGTTCAACCCGGTGACCCATGGGGCTGGGAGAACGTTTTTTAACTAGCCAATCACTGCGTAGTAAATCTGTTTCTCTCTAACTATTGTAAGCAGTCTTTATGGCTCTCCAGGTCAGTCCTCCCCCCGACTAACTAAGAGAGTGTTTTCATAACTAACAATGACACATCTGCTCGGGCCACCCAGTTAACATGGCCTACAGCCTCCTCTTCTCTCCGGTTGCCGGGCAGGCGGTTCGGTCCGGGGTGAATGATTGGCTTGTGGAAAGGCTGGTCAAGAAGGGGGGTGCTTCGACAGAGCTGAGGTCACATACGGAGGATGAGGCTAATCCATCTTGCTTTGCACTCTGCCCCCCACCCCCCCAACCACCTCATCTCGTCCTGAGCTCACACTCCCTCTCAACACTCTCACCCTCTCACCCTCTCAACACTCTCACCCTCTCAACACTCTCAACACTCTCACACTCTCACCCTCTCAACACTCTCACCCTCTCAACACTCTCAACACTCTCACCCTCTCAACACTCTCACCCTCTCAACACTCTCACACTCTCACCCTCTCAACACTCTCACACTCTCACCCTCTCAACACTCTCACCCTCTCACCCTCTCAACACTCTCACCCTCTCAACACTCTCACCCTCTCAACACTCTCACCCTCTCACCCTCTCAACACTCTCACCCTCTCAACCACTCTCACCCTCTCACCCTCTCAACACTCTCACCCTCTCAACACTCTCACCCTCTTCAACACTCTCACCCTCTCAACCCTCTCACCCTCTCACCCTCTCAACACTCTCACCCTCTCAACACTCTCACCCTCTCAACACTCTCACCCTCTCACCCTCTCAACACTCTCACCCTCACAACCCTCTCACCCTCTCAACACTCTCACCCTCTCAACACTCTCACCCTCTCAACACATTCACCCTCACAACACTCTCACCCTCACAACACTCACCCTCACAACACTCTCACCCTCTTAACACTCTCACCCTCTCAACACTCTCACCCTCTCACCCCTCTCAACACATTCACCCTCACAACACTCTCACCCTCACAACACTCACCCTCACAACACTCTCACCCTCTTAACACTCTCACCCTCTCACCCCTCTCAACACTCTCAACACTCTCACCCTCTCACCCCTCTCAACACTCTCACCCTCTCAACACTCTCACCCTCACAACCCTCTCACCCTCTCAACACTCTCACCCTCTCACCCCTCTCAACACTCTCACCCTCTCAACACTCTCAACACTCTCACCCTCTCACCCCTCTCAACACTCTCACCCTCTCACCCCTCTCAACACTCTCACCCTCTCAACACTCTCACCCTCTCAACACTCTCACCCTCTCACCCCTCTCAACACTCTCACCCTCTCAACACTCTCACCCTCTCAACACTCTCACCCTCTCACCCCTCTCAACACTCTCACCCTCTCAACACTCTCACCCTCTCAACACTCTCACCCTCTGAACACTCTCAACACTCTCCGGTGTTGGGGTATGGGGTGGGGGTGAGGTGGTGGGTGTGGGGTGGGGGTGAGGTGGAACCATATTGAGTTATGTTTGACAGCTGTTTATGACAGGATGAAATAGAGGCCCGCAATATGGCTGAGCCTTACGCACCGCTTGACCCCAGAAGGTTCCGCTCCTCCTGGCTGGGGAAGTGAGGTGTCTCATCCATTACAGCAGGAAGTCAGGGGGAATAAGTGGAAGGAGGGGCGGGGGGTCATTAAGTGACTCATTAATTCTACATAATCACTCTTTCTGACAAGTTTCTGACACGTCCTCTGAGTGTGTGTGCTGGTATCCAGCCCCGCCCACATGGGCTGGTGGGGAGCGGTGGTGGGAGGGGCTTGGTGGGGAGCGGTGGTGGGAGGGGCTTGGTGGGGAGCGGTGGTGGGAGGGGCTTGGTGGGGAGCGGTGGTGGGAGGGGCTTGATGGGGAGCGGTGGTGGGAGGGGCTTGATGGGGAGCGGTGGTGGGAGGGGCTTGATGGCTCGGCGTCAGAAAAACAGAAGGGAGACAGGCGGCGATGGAGACAGACGGGGTAAAACAGTAAGAAGGAGGATGGGGAGGCAGGGGGGAGGCAGGGGGAGGCAGGGGGAGGCAGGGGGAGGTAGGGGGAGGCAGGGGGGAGGCAGGGGGAGGTAGGGGGAGGCAGGGGGGAGGCAGGGGGAGGTAGGGGGAGGCAGCGGGGAGGCAGGGGGAGGCAGGGGGAGGCAGGGGCAGGCAGGGGGAGGTAGGGGGAGGCAGGGGGGAGGCAGGGGCAGGTAGGGGGAGGCAGGGGGAGGCAGGGGGAGGCAGGGGGAGGCAGGGGGGAGGCAGGGGCAGGTAGGGGGAGGCAGGGGGAGGCAGGGGCAGGTAGGGGGAGGCAGGGGGAGGCAGGGGGGAGGCAGGGGGGAGGCAGGGGGAGGCAGGGGGGAGGCAGGGGGAGGCAGGGGGGAGGCAGGGGCAGGTAGGGGGAGGCAGGGGGAGGCAGGGGGAGGCAGGGGGAGGCAGGGGGGGGTAGGGTGAAGACCCCGGGGCTTGGGGGAGAGCTAGATTTACCCTTCTGCGCGAGCCGGGAGGAGCCACCACCATTGATCCAGGCTGGAGAGCCAGGGAAGCCACCATTAGGCCTGCAGCTAGAGAAGTGTACAGGTATTGATTGATGGGGCTGGTCCTGTTAATATTATTTATGGTGAGAAGGGGGGGCCGAAGGAAGCCCACTATAATACGTGGTAATTGATGGCGAGGAGACCGAGCCCCCCGCCTGCCCCCCGCCTGCCCCCCGCCTGCCCCCCCGCCTGCCCCCCGCCTGCCCCCCGCCTGCCCCCCGCCTGCCCCCCGCCTGCCCCCCGCCTGCCCCCCCGCCTGCCCCCCGCCTGCCCCCCGCCTGCCCCCCGCCTGCCCCCCCGCCTGCCCCCCCGCCTGCCCCCCGCCTGCCCCCCGCCTGCCCCCCGCCTGCCCCCCGCCTGCCCTCCACCTCCACAATTGCTGACCCCAGACCTGTGAAAGTCAGATGGATGGCCTGTAACATAGTTCTGATTGATATGATCCATTAGGAAGCTGCCAGCGAGGCCATGTGGGTCTGCTCAAGTGGGCATATTGATTTTTGATTAGGATGCCACTCAACACTCAATGAAAGAAATGCATCCTGTGGATAGGTCCCGCCTCCGGGCTCACAATCATTTTATTTATTTTTCATTTTCCGTTCCATCGGCCCTGAAGTTGCTGAACGGCCCCCAACCCTCTGATTACTAACCTGGGCTCTTATGAGCAATGCTTTTATTTTTTTATTTTATGTTTTACAAAAAGCACCCAGGGATGTAACTTATGAGTGGATTATTATCTACTGCTGTGACAGCCCTGTTCCGTTCCGTTTGTCAAAATGTCATTGCAAACATAATAATGTTATTTATTAACAACAGTGCAGTTGTTACAACACTGACATTTATTGAAATACTATTCTGTGGCATTATGCCTCATAATTGAATCTACTATATATCACATCTTTATACCAAATATCTTTTAAATGGAATTGCAGACCACTGTGGTCAACACCTGCCACCCCTGCTATGGTTATGTCTTGCTTTTATTTAACTGAAAGAGACGTCTGTATTCCTTCCACCAATCAGGTGACCTGGCAGGACCAACTTGTGTCATTCATCTTGTTAATATGAATACTTGTGAACTGCTGTATTTCACCTCAGTGTTATGCTATTGTCTGCTTCAACAAATGTACACCTTGTAAGTCGCTTTGGATAAAAGCGTCTGCCAAATGTCCTAAATGTAAATGTAAATGTAAATGTAATCAATTATTTTTGCTAAATATATTCTAATATTTCACCACATTACAGCACAAACCAACACACAGCATTAAGGAGTGTCTGGCTGTGGGTCTGCTGACATGAAGCTCTGTGGTGCGACAGCATGTCCTAAACTACACACCTGGTTGGAAGTCTTTAAAACTACCTGCAGAAAGAGTTCAGCAGAGCGGCCTCTCCTAAAGACCACCTCCATTACTGCCAACACATGGACCCCATCCAACACGCCTCAGCGGCTTTCTGTGAGCCGCACTCATTCACAGCCAGGGTGAGCAGCAGGTAGAAATATAAGTGTGTATAAAAACATATTAGCTTTCCCCTGAGGGGTTCAGGTGAGCGTCATGCAGTGAGAGAGTGAATAGTGGGAATGATTAATGTCTCTTCATGTCTTTTTGACACCTCCGGTGTAATGGCATCTTATTTAAAAAATAACTTATCATCATTTCATTTTATTAAAAAAATGGCTGGCTGCCATGGTAAATTTTTTTGCTAATTGGGGTAAACATTAGCCGGTATTAACCTTCTAGTGACAGAGCTGTTTTGGTTCTTTTTTAATAAGGGTTATTGAATGCAAATGGTGTGTGTGTCTTCACTGTACCGTGAACCCTGAGTGACCAGAGGAACAAGGCTAGGGTTATGTAGCTAGGGAATACTCCACACCTCAGGCGTATAGACAGCCTTCTTATTCATAACCACGATATTTTCAAAGTCCACAGAGGGAAGGTCATATCAAAACATAACAAAGCTAATGAAAACGTTTAATGTTAAGTTATTTTACTGGAAAAGTTAGAAATCTGGTATGAGAGCTAAGTTCATCCAAAATATTTGAATGGAGGCTCAATGTGAGCTATAATACATTTTAAGTTTGCTTGGATAACTTACTAGTTTATATTTGAAAAACAGCACAAGTCAATTTCTTCAGCTTTCTACATTCTCATATGGTCCAATATTAGAGAGATTTGGATGATAGATTTGAGAGATGAGGTTGGGTTGAGGATGGGCCAAGGTTTTATTAATGGGCCTTTAAATAGTGAAGTTAAAACAAATAAATTCCTTTTTACATCAACACATTTAAATGATTAATTATGATACAGTTGTACTAAATACAACACTGCTTTGGTTAGAAAATATAAAATTAAAATAAATAATAATAATATTCGTATATATATGCAGACATCCTAATAACAAATGATTTGTCATGCACGCCTCCCAGTTTTATTGCTTGTTGGGGCAATCTTCCAAATCCAGCTGCATTGATTGGTGTATTAATGGTGCTTTCTGCTCATGGTGGTCCTCTGCATCCCTATACCGCAGCCAGCCCCTCCCCCGCCTCATCCCTATACCGCAGCCAGCCCCTCCCCAGCCCCTCCCCAGCCCCTCCCCCGCCCCTCCCCAGCCCCTCCCCCGCCTCATCACCGCCGAGGAGAGCTGTGAATGAGCGCTTTGAGTGTTCAGTTCAGAACCTAATGGTTCACAAATCAGCCTCTATAGATTTTCTTCTGCTTGGATCAATATCTGCCGGCAGGTCGGGGTTGACATGATATTCCGCTTTCAGATATACTCCGGCTCTTAATTCATATCACTGAGTAAAAACATCCCTCTGTTTCCATGATGGGATGAGAGCTAACAGGTCAATGTGTGATTATGCTCTGAATCCCCGTGTGAGGGTGGTGTGTGTAGTAGTGTGTAGTAGTGTGTAGTAGTGTGTAGTAGTGTGTAGTAGTGTGTAGTAGTGTGTAGTACTGTGTAGTACTGTGTATTAGTTGGTAGTGCGCAGTAAGTGTGTGTGTTTGTGTGGGATGATATGGTGGAAGAAAAAGTAAATGACCATGGCTAGTACGTCATATAGTGCAACGTGTGAAACATGACAATAAGCTTGTGTCTACATCCATCAACAATATAACCAATCACCAGATGAAATGTCAGAGTTCAGGGGTCAACATCCAGTGTAGCGACAATGACTCTCTATCTTCAGTACACACACACACACACACACAGTAAAACTCCATCCAGTGACCCTGGCGGAGACTGGATGAGGGATTCCAAGCTGCAGCAGCTGAAGCCTGACTCTCACTTCTCATCTGCAGTGCATCCACACTTTGGCCGAGCGACGTAGGAAACACAGGGCCGTTCACCACCGGACAGCCTGCATGATTAATGACCTCCAATTAAAGCCTGGATGGCAGCTTTCACGGTTTATACGCTCAAGCCCCCCTCCACCACCCTCCTCCACCACCCTCCTCCAAAAAATATATTCTCTCTCAGGCATGTCTGAGCAGCTCACATACATCCACACCACAAGGCCTCTCCTCAGTCCTCAGTGGGACAAGACATGGTGCTGTCAATACAGAGGGCCCTGACCTCTCTCTCTCTCGCTGTAAACACCCAGTCATCTGTGGGAGAGACCTTCCAGTATAAGGCCTCTTTTGAAGAGTCTCAACCGTTGGTGCCGTCTACGTATTACAAATATTTGCTCAGCAAGTAGTAATATATTCATAATAAAAACATGTCTGAAATGTAATTTTAAGGGTACAGCAGTTGAAATATATAATCTAGTCTTTATTGGTGGCTTCATATATTATTTTGCAAATGATGTTCCTTTGTAAATGTCCCACATAGCCATCTAGATATGCTTCAGATGATGTAACCATTAAGGAACCATATCAACTGTATTATTCATTGACCCCCCAGAGCATTTCCGTTTAGGTAAAGTATGTTCCAATTTCATGTTTTGGATGCTAACATAAAACATGAAGTTGCAAGCAATAACCGAGGGCCATAGAGTTTTAACATAACCTCTATGACTCATCAGTAGAATTGTATAATAATACAACATATGTTATATACTCCATAAACTAGTTAAAATGTACTTCCCCCTCTGCATAAAGAGCTCAACCCTTTGGCTGCAGTAGCAGAGATACACCATTGAAAAAAGACAGATGGTTATTTTTGAAGAAAAAAAAGCACCAAAAAAAAGCTATAAATGTAGTTTGAGTGATAAACAACAGAGAAACACTGCACATATTGAACGATGAATGAGGTTAACAAAAGAAACAGGACACACGCAAAACCTCCACAGCGTTTTGCTCCCTGGTATCAGTGGTGGTCTGGGAGAACCACTTGACTCAGCTCTCTGAAGCCCCTCTGTTATTAGAGGCTGGAAACCGCCTCACTGAGGAAGAGGGGGAGAGGGGAGAGGGAGGGGAGGGGGAGAGGGGAGAGGGAGGGGAGGGGGAGAGGGGAGAGGGGAGAGGGGAGAGGGGAGAGGGGAGAGGGGAGAGGGGAGAGGGGAGAGGGAGAGGGGAGAGGGAGAGGGAGAGGGAGAGGGAGAGGGAGAGGGAGGGAAAGGGGGAGAGGGGAGAGGGAGGGGGGAGAGGGGAGAGGGGAGAGGGGAGAGGGGAGAGGGGAGAGGGGAGAGGGGAGAGAGGGGGAGAGGGGAGAGGGAGGGGAGGGGGAGAGGGGAGAGAGGGGGAGAGGGGAGAGGGGAGGGGAGAGGGGAGAGGGGAGAGGGGAGAGGGGGAGAGGGGAGAGGGAGGGGAGGGGAGAGGGGAGAGAGGGGAGAGGGGAGAGGGAGGGAGGGGGAGAGGGGAGAGGGGAGAGGGGAGAGGGGAGAGGGGAGAGGGAGGGGAGGGGGAGAGGGGAGAGGGAGGGGAAGGGAAAAAGAAAAATCTGACAACAATTAAACACAAACCGCGTTTGTACTCGGGGAAAGGAGTAGCTGTTGTATTCCAGTCCAGACGGCCTACGGGAGGCTGCGGAAGTGTCATTAAAAGGAGAAAGGATGCGTGAACAGCTGTTTTCTGTGACGGCTTACACTGCCAGCCATGATTTCCCCTCTGCAGGCCTTCTTACCGCAGAACCCCGGCACGCCGCTACACTCCTGTCACATGGCCAGCACATGGCGGCCTGCATTATTATATGCACAATTATATTGAAGAGCATGTGGGTGGTAGAGACAGGAACACAGAAGAGGCAAGGCTTCGAAAACATGTAAATCTGTGGTGTTTACGTATGTAGGACATGTGTTGTCAGGAACACAAATCCCCCACCACACACACACACGCACGCACGCACGCACACACGCACGCACGCACGCACGCACACACACACACACACACACACACTGAACAACATACTACATTCTTGATTTTCAATGAAGATGGTGGAGAGAAACGATAGGGGCTCAGTGTTCAAAGCCCATGGAAGTGGGCTTCTGCATAATCTGTGGCACATGCAGGCAGACGGTACCTGTCTCTACAGACAGAGAGTAGAGGAGAGAGAGAGAGAGAGAGAGAGAGAGAGAGAGAGAGAGAGAGAGAGAGAGAGAGAGAGAGAGAGAGAGAGAGAGAGAGAGAGAGAGAGAGAGAGAGAGAGAGAGAGAGAGAGAGAGAGACACTTTGGAGGGGAATGCAAGCAAAAGACAGAAAGAGAAAGAGAGCGAGGGACACAAAGATAATGTACTTAACTGACTGCAGGGGGCAGGAGAGAAAGCAACACCTCAGCAAGAACAAGAGAGAGAGTGAGAGAGAGAGAGAGAGAGAGAGAGAGAGAGAGAGAGAGAGAGAGAGAGAGAGAGAGAGAGAGAGAGAGAGAGAGAGAGACACATATTGACTACAGTATATACATGGCAGAAAGAATGAGAGAGAATGAGATAAGAGTGCAGCAGGGAGGTGATTAAGTCTGTTTATGGGCCCCATCACTGCCATACAAGAGTCGGACCACCTGCGGTCTGGAAACCATTATGCCAGGGTCACAGGATATCCTACATGTAAACTGGAGTCACTTCACGTCAAATTGGGTGTAAAGATCCCATTTCCTCCCATTGACAAGCTGTACCACCTGCAGGGTGATGGGGTATGATGTTGTTTTGAGGCCATCCATTACCTTTCAATTCCACTCAAAAGCAGCACACCAGCACGCACTGACAAACATTTTTACAAGATTATCATTCAAGTTATTCAATTGCAATTCTTCAACACTAACACTGCCATTAGCAATAGGGCCGCTACTATTAATATTAGAACTATTATAGCACTTAATCCACTGTTTAAAATCTTGACAGGAGAAGTTAGTATTTGTTTGAATTTGAAGAATTGCCAAATATATCAGATTCATTAGTCCAAAGCTTGTTAAAAAGTAAGTATGACAAACCCCTGGAAGTTGTACTGTACTTGTGCTGTACACTGACAATAATTGAATCTAATCTAATCTAATCTAATCTAATCTAATCATCACATCTGAAGCCTAGTGGTGGCAGACTGAAGTGTAAAAATATACAGAGAGAGTTGCACAAAACACGGACAAAATGTATTTGTGCTCTCAGCTGTCAGAACAGAACTGGCAAAACGATGGACCTCATTTGTATCGCATTCCTTCCAGCGGAGGGCATTTTGAGTTTGGAGGCCTTATAAACCTGAACTGGGCTATAGAATTATATCATTAAAGTTATTATTAGCATGTTTACACAATTCATAGAATACCTAAGAAGGGGGGGTGCTGAGGGTGATGATTGACAGGCAGTTTGACCAATGTTTATTGAAAGGCTTAAGTTGTAGCCTACATGACTGACCAATGGTGGTATAGGAGAAGGCGGGACATGAGGAGAAACTTCAAAGTAATGTAATGTGACTGTAGGAAGCAAGAGACAAATCACAGACATTTTTTGTGCGGGGAAAAACAGGATGTCTGGTCCTACTGTATCGTATAATTCTGTCTTGTGTCCTTGCCACTGGCTAGGCAATACTTTGGTCCGTAGTGCACAAACATTTAACACCAAGTCATGGAATCCAACATCTTGGACATAATTATTTGCATCTCGGGGCTTGTAATGTCTTAAGTTTCTCTTTAGTATAGACGCTGGGTCAACAAGATGTGTTTTAACGTCCAGCCATTGAGTTAACACTGACAGGACGCTGAGTGGAGGTCTGGTAACTCATCCCATGCTAAGTACAGTTTATTAGCGGTTAGCGCTGCTAGACAACACTTCTTAGGCCTTTTTATTCTTTCTTATTTCCTACACATTTGGCACCTATCTCCCGCCACGCTGTTACACCTAGAGACTCCATTCAAATGTTTAAATGTACATATTGGCTTGGAATCGCAAACTATGATTTAGTTTTTCCAAATATAAAATTTTAAAGATGTCCTTTCAGTGAGACTTCGATAGCTTCAGACTTCCAGACCTGCAAACTCCTAAGAGGTGAAAATGACCTCTAGTTGACCTCTAGGTGTGTAGGGGTCTGGGGCATGGTCCTCCATAATGTTATTGAGATTCTAACGTGTAAACGAAGCATTCTACTGCACTCTGAGAGGAAAATAAAAGGTAACTTGAGCATTAAGCAAAGGCCAGCAAAATGGTTCGGATTCTGAACTGTAACGTTACACACAATTAACTGGAGTCAACCTCAGCTAGTGAGAGACTCTCCGCGTCTTTGACTCACCTGTCTTGTCGTTTACACCGTTTGCAAACATGCAAATAAAGTCAAACACTTGAAGGGACATCCACATGTTGGAGTAGGCCTACCTCTACTGAGCGTAACCATGTCCGTGTTATAGTTGCTGAGAAGGAGTCTATGGTTTGAGGCGAGGTTCCTCATACATTGCTGTTTGTCTGTTTCCATATATGGGCGTAGAAACAAAGCCCAAGATTGTGGGTATGAATATGCGTGTGCATGCGCAGAACCGCTAAGTAGAACATGTCAACAGGAAGCACATATCCACAGAGCACCCATAGAAGCACACCATGAAGTAGGCTGTGCCACTTAAAAGGATCTTCACGTCATGCTATCTACACTGAAAGCAGAGACTCCAGTATAACAGTATAACAGTATAAGCCACATCATCATGTGACCTAAGCTTCATCATCTAGCACACTCATACTAGCATAATGCTGCTTCTACAACTAAAGAACACTTCATCACAGTACTAGGCCGAGGTTCAAACTGCATCGCTCTAGTTTAGCTATTTGTTTTACTTTCCACATTTTATGAGATGAGCGCAAGATTGAGACTGCAAGATTGAACTGAGTTTTAGCACGGCTGTGGTCATGGAGCTTTTAGAAAGAGGCCACGAGGCTTAGGGTAGAATCGATTTAAATCAGTTGATCCGGTTTGTTTGCTTGCTTCCATGGCTGCAGTACGCTGTGTTTGCGTGGCAATAACTTTCATGTCTGGCAACCCGGGTTGTCAGACATGGTAAAGACACAACAAAACAGAAAACAAGTGGCCAGATCCTATGAGACTGACATTAGAGACGGCAAATACAAAAGGCTGTAGTTAATGGTTCATCTATATCTATATCGTCTACCGTACTATGTCTGGCAAAGTCTAAAATGTTGTGAAAACAGGTAACCAGATGTCCTACAATAGTGATTTCATTGATTATTAGTACGGACACAATTCAGAGACATTCAGTGAGTCTGGTAGGGCCGTCTGCAGGTATCTCAAACCTTTTTTTTCTTTTTGTATCGAGAGCATGATTAAATGAAGTCACAGGTGTTATATGTACCTTTAATGTAGTTCTTTGAAGTCATTCATTTTCACACCAATAACCATGAGATGACATAAACAAACTACAGGTCGGTTTGTGGAATTTCAACGAATGTTCTGCAGTGAGCTCCAATGTGGAGCTGTTAACCATAACCATAACCATAACCATAACCATAACCACAGTAAGCCTTTAACACAATAATTAACATACAGAGATACCGGAATTTAGATTTAGCATGTTTCCTTCATCTCTGAAGACCTATCATGTGTATATGTATATATACTGTATATATACACTATATATACACTGTATATGTACTATATATATATATATATATATATATAAATACTTATATATATACTGTATATATATATATATAAATACTTATATATATATACTGTATATATAAATCTCATGTGTTATGATTCAGAGCTGAAAAACATTATAATATCAAAACAAAGTTAGCTAGCTAAAGACTGCATGATGTGCTCAGATTAGTATTTGACCGGCACCACTTCGAACACTTGCTAAGAGTTGGCATTTTCTAACAGCGGCTAGGCCCCGCCTACCAAATACATTATTTACTCACATCAAAGTTATCTAAATAGTGAATATTCTTTTTTTAATCAATTAAGACACAAAACCTACATTCCGTGTCTTATTTAAGGCTGATCGGTGTGTGCGGTGTGAGCCGCACACACTTTCAGATTTCTGCTTTACTGATCTTAAAAAAGGATACACACTGATGGCTTTACATGAAAGGCTTTACATGAAATTAACATAAAATGTCATTAATAAAAAATATCTATAATAGCCAACTCAGTGTGTGCTTTCCATGAATATGTTTATCGGACAGCTGGAATTGAGCTACAGCTGCTAGCTAACTTACTGGCGACTACTTTGTTTTATATTTTCAGAGAAAAACACAGAAACCAAATCCCTCATTCTTTAGACCAAAGGGTTTCCTGTTCAATTGGAAGCTCAACGGTATAACCTATGATGGTCCAATATGTACATGGAACATCCAGTTATTATCTACAAGCAGTGTGCCTGCTGAGTACTGCCACTAACATAACATTGTCCTCCATATTACATTACTGTTTATAGTTTATAGAATAGCATATCATAGGTAGTATATAGTGTTGTTTATAGTTTATAGAATAGCATATCATAGGTAGTATATAGTGTTGTTTATAGTTTATAGTATAGCATATCATAGGTAGTATATAGTGTTGTTTATAGTTTATAGAATAGCATATCATAGGTAGTATATAGTGTTGTTATAGTTTATAGTATAGCATATCATAGGTAGTATATAGTGTTGTTTATAGTTTATAGAATAGCATATCATAGGTAGTATATAGTGTTGTTTATACTAGTTTATAGTATAGCATATCATAGGTAGTATATAGTGTTGTTTATACTAGTTTATAGTATAGCATATCATAGGTAGTATATAGTGTTGTTTATAGTTTATAGAATAGCATATCATAGGTAGTATATAGTGTTGTTTATAGTTTATAGAATAGCATATCATAGGTAGTATATAGTGTTGTTATAGTTGATAGTATAGCATATCATAGGTAGTATATAGTGTTGTTTATACTAGTTTATAGTATAGCATATCATAGGTAGTATATAGTGTTGTTTATAGTTTATAGAATAGCATATCATAGGTAGTATATAGTGTTGTTTAGTTTATAGAATAGCATATCATAGGTAGTATATAGTGTTGTTTATAGTTTATAGAATAGCATATCATAGGTAGTATATAGTGTTGTTTAGTTTATAGAATAGCATATCATAGGTAGTATATAGTGTTGTTTATAGTTTATAGAATAGCATATCATAGGTAGTATATAGTGTTGTTTATAGTTTATAGAATAGCATATCATAGGTAGTATATAGTGTTGTTTAGTTTATAGAATAGCATATCATAGGTAGTATATAGTGTTGTTTATAGTTTATAGAATAGCATATCATAGGTAGTATATAGTGTTGTTTAGTTTATAGTATAGCATATCATAGATAGTATATAGTGTTGTTATAGTTTATAGTATAGCATATCATAGATAGTATATAGTGTTGTTTATAGTTTATAGTATAGCATATCATAGGTAGTATATAGTGTTGTTTATAGTTTATAGTATAGCATATCATAGATAGTATATAGTGTTGTTTATAGTTTATAGTATAGCATATCATAGGTAGTATATAGTGTTGTTTAGTTTATAGAATAGCATATCATAGATAGTATATAGTGTTGTTTAGTTTATAGAATAGCATATCATAGGTAGTATATAGTGTTGTTATAGTTTATAGTATAGCATATCATAGGTAGTATATAGTGTTGTTATAGTTTATAGTATAGCATATCATAGATAGTATATAGTGTTGTTTATAGTTTATAGAATAGCATATCATAGATAGTATATAGTGTTGTTATAGTTTATAGAATAGCATATCATAGATAGTATATAGTGTTGTTTATAGTTTATAGAATAGCATATCATAGGTAGTATATAGTGTTGTTTAGTTTATAGAATAGCATATCATAGATAGTATATAGTGTTGTTATAGTTTATAGAATAGCATATCATAGATAGTATATAGTGTTGTTATAGTTTATAGTATAGCATATCATAGGTAGTGTATAGTGTTGTTATAGTTTATAGTATAGCATATCATAGGTAGTATATAGTGTTGTTTATACTAGTATATAGAATAGCATATCATAGATAGTATATAGTGTTGTTTATAGTTTATAGAATAGCATATCATAGATAGTATATAGTGTTGTTATAGTTTATAGAATAGCATATCATAGATAGTATATAGTGTTGTTATAGTTTATAGTATAGCATATCATAGGTAGTGTATAGTGTTGTTATAGTTTATAGTATAGCATATCATAGGTAGTATATAGTGTTGTTTATACTAGTATATAGAATAGCATATCATAGATAGTATATAGTGTTGTTTATAGTTTATAGAATAGCATATCATAGATAGTATATAGTGTTGTTATAGTTTATAGAATAGCATATCATAGGTAGTATATAGTGTTGTTATAGTTTATAGAATAGCATATCATAGATAGTATATAGTGTTGTTTATAGTTTATAGAATAGCATATCATAGATAGTATATAGTGTTTTTAAATGATGCGCGACTGCATGCTTGATTTATAAGAGCAACTTTATCTTGTCAATCATTCAATGAAAAACGTTTTAGAATTATTAAGAGTTCATTACAAAGCTGAATTGTCTTATTTTCACATACTACTGTATATTATATTGGATAGCTCAAAGCATAGGCCGAGATATGTTGCCTTTTGAATTACTATTTAATTGGGTGTTTTTAGACAAAGGTGTAAATGGTGTCCTTAGTATTTAGTTGGAAGCAGTATGGGTGCGCACCAGGAAATTGGTTTATATATGGTTTATGTAAATATGGAATGAAAGTTTGCCATTGCCTCTCCAAATGTGGGATATTCCTTGACATTATGGAATACTGTAGGATGGGATGCAGGCATGTTTGTAGTATATGCTGCATGTCATGATGCATGCCCTGCTCATTTATGACACATCACTTAAAACAAATACATTTACAATCGTCCCTTTGAATAAAAGCATCTGCTAATTGACTAAATAGTAAAACAATCCCTTAGTTTACTAGTGTACACTTTTTAGCCAACTTGAAAGGGAAAGTAGAGGCGCTGAGGGAGCTGAACTAGATGGATGCTGCGTCCGCGGCAGACAGCTCTGAGTCATAGCCTCAGACACACACCTCCAGCAGCTCTGAGTCATAGCCTCAGACACACACCTCCAGCAGCTCTGGAATGCCTGATAAAATGATATTAATTCCACACATTAATGAGATAAATGAATCGCTGTGTGTCTCAAAGTAGAGAGAGAAGAAAAAAGCTTTTTTCCTGTTTCTTCTTCGTCTGGCCCTGAAATAATAACACAGAAGTAATTATAGAGCATCCATCAATCTGCTGCAGGACAGTCTAATTATCGGAGCATTTCTGAAGTGCTCTCACTCCCTCATTTGTATTGTGTGATATGTTATTTTTTCATTAATGGAGAAGTGGCCCTCAGCTTCTCCCCCTGCGTTGTTACAGTGACTGCTTGTCAGGGGCTGAGAGAAGCTGATGATGGAGAGTCAGAGTCCTGCAGATGGAGAGATGCAACATGATGGATGAAGACGTCAGGCTGCTAAGAGGTAGCCATCATGGGCTCATCTTGGGGCTTGACGGAGTGCTTTTATCCTCCGAGGGGAGTAATGAAGGTGGAGGCGTACAGTCAACCCACTAATTGTACAAATCCATTTTTGTTTCTTTCTTGCATGTATAAAGATTTATTTAATTTCCCATGGTTGTGGCATCTTGTGGAATCTTCTTGGCATCAACATGAATAAAAATACTTAATAATATAATATATAATCAAATGTCATGTTTCTTGTCACACATAGCACGTAGCTAGTATTTATTTGTACTGTATGTTGATACTATTTCGTTTTCAGAGATCTGAAATGTATTTACATAGTTCCAATATATTCTCATTGTATATGGACACATATACATATACATACATATACTGAATGAAGCTACTTCACGCAATGTTTACACTTAAACACTGTCCTATCACTCAATTTGAAGTTGAGACATAAATAGGCTTCAAATACTCGTCAAATAGAGGAAATTGAGTACATTTCTTTACATATTCCACTAATTACCACTCATCCAACATATCCTCTCCTGTGCTGACAGCCAGAGAGCAGCTGTACAAACCACTACTACAACTGTCCCACAAAGCAACCCTGAAACTTCATCTCCCGGGGCTGTAATCGATTTCCAAAACAATAATAATTAAGTGAGGTGACTGATGCAGAACGAGCCTCTACACCGGCTCTACGTCCAGCCTCACTAAGGCTCTACGTCCAGCCTCACTAAGGAGCACAGAGAAAGGCTCTTGCTGGAAGACAAGAAAAAAAAACACATAAAAAATAATGTATCCCAGCTGTTTAAATAGTGCCTTCTCACTCCTGATTCCCTGCTCTGATTGACTCCATCCAGAGCACTGGACTGGGGTCTTCTGCACCGGTCCAAACACAGAGGACACTGCACTAGTCTTGAGCCCTGCACTGCAGTTTACACCCTTTTCTCTGGGCAATATTCCACCACACCTGAACAAACCGCTGCTCAAACTATGGCCTGTAAAATCCCCCCATCTATTGTATAGAGTAGAGTGATTTTAGTTTCCATTACCTTTAAACAATGAATCAGATGCTTTGAGAAGGGAAGGATGTGACTTCCATCTGCAGTGCTTGAGTTGGCTCCAGGGCCTCTACCCCTGGTATCAGTCCCAGGGTGGTGTGGCTTACCTGGGCAGGACCAGGAGGGAACAGGGAGAACCAGGAGGGGAACGGGAGGACCAGGAGGAGAACAGGAGGACCAGGAGGGGAACAGGGAGGACCAGGAGGAGAACAGGGAGGACCAGGAGGGAACAGGGAGAACCAGGAGGAGAACAGGGAGGACCAGGAGGAGAACAGGGAGGACCAGGAGGGGAACAGGGAGGACCAGGAGGAGAACAGGGAGGACCAGGAGGGGAACAGGGAGGACCAGGAGGAGAACAGGGAGGACCAGGAGGGGAACAGGGAGGACCAGGAGGAGAACGGGAGGACCAGGAGGGGAACAGGGAGAACCAGGAGGAGAACAGGGAGGACCAGGAGGAGAACAGGGAGGACCAGGAGGGGAACAGGGAGGACCAGGAGGGGAACAGGGAGGACCAGGAGGAGAACAGGGAGGACCAGGAGGAGAACAGGGAGGACCAGGAGGAGAACAGGGAGGACCAGGAGGGGAACAGGGAGGACCAGGAGGAGAACAGGGAGGACCAGGAGGAGAACAGGGAGGACCAGGAGGGGAACAGGGAGGACCAGGAGGAGAACAGGGAGGAACAGGAGGGGAACAGGGAGGACCAGGAGGAGAACAGGGAGGACCAGGAGGGGAACGGGGAGGACCAGGAGGAGAACAGGGAGGACCAGGAGGGGAACGGGGAGGAACAGGAGGGAACAGGGAGGACCAGGAGGGAACAGGGAGGACCAGGAGGAGAACAGGGAGGACCAGGAGGGATGGGAGGACCAGGAGGGGAACGGGGAGGAACAGGAGGAGAACGGGAGGGACAGGAGGAGAACAGGGAGGACCAGGAGGAGAACGGGGAGGACCAGGAGGAGAACGGGGAGGAACAGGAGGGGAACGGGGAGGAACAGGAGGAGAACAGGGAGGACCAGAGGAGAACGGGAGGACCAGGAGGAGAACGGGGAGGGGGTGATGGGAAACACCATCAGCACTTGGCTTGGCAAAGTTCTAGAACGCTGGCACTCACAGCTTTATGGTAATTACGTGAATTGGTTTGAATTTGAATTTCAATAAACCCATTAAGCTTTGATCCAAGTCTTTCCACCTTTGGAAAGGCTAATTTAGATGTTTCACACAAGTAATTATATTCAGAAAACAATGAGGAAAGTAAACATTTTTTAGCTCCAAACTTTGTTTGCAGTTTCCTCCAGAGTTTACAATTAACTCATCAAAACGATCTCAAAATCTACGTATATCTACATCACATCCACCTGCCTACCTACTTATCTCCCTCCCTCCCTTCCTATCATCACTGGACAGAACACCCAGAGCTTTAGCAAGGATCACCAGGGACATGCTTTCTCCTCTATATAAAGCAACCCTGTAGTATTTATAAGTTGAGTTATACGCCCAGGCCTGTGATGTATCACCTTGCCAGCTCCACTTGCCTGGTTTGAGGCGTTTTCATTTTCCAGGCCCTCTAAGCAGTGATCTATACGGATTGTACAATCATCTACTTGTGCCCTGCAACCACAATGGGGAATAATTATTCTGTGTTCAAATCTTTGACAGAAAAAATTTGTAACAATCAGCGAGAGAGCAGGTGTTCTTTGTCTTCCCTTCCTACTGCTCAGAATCGCCCACAGCAGAAGCCGTTGTGTACAAGGCTAGTATTGATTTTGAAACCATTTGACAAAGGATAAATAACGCAGGAGAACAGGGAGGCCTCGTCCATGAGCTTTTTGATCAATCAACATGTCACAGCTGGAACTAAATTCAATTCTTATTTATCAAAATCCCCTGCCTGCTTAGGATCCCAAGCAACAAGGCTTTGTAGTTTATGTATTTATTTATTTATTCCCGGCCAGACACCAGGCCCTGCCACAATTGAAATAGATTTAATGTCTGAAACAATTATTACTGAAATTCTTATCAACGAACGAGAATAGATGGAAACCATGGATTGTGGTAATTAGGAGTCATAAATAAAATACACCTTTAAAAAATCAGTTCACTATCAATTTGATTCATATAGATCTGCAAAGAAGCACCAGAGACCTGTGAGTTTGTCCTGAACCTGAATCATTTCAAACGCCAGTGAATCAAGCTGTATCGAGCTGTACGACAGCTACCGAGCTAAGGTCAGAGGTCAGGACCCAACCGGTTGTTTCACAACAATGCAGTCTGATGATAACTGAAAACCACTATGGTTCCTGAAACAAGGCTGATTACGTTAAATACATTTTTTGTCACCCCACTCATGAATTCAGATGACAGCCTGCCATTGGGTGTGTGTTATTATCCAGAGAAAACAGAAACAGGTGCAATTGTACAACCGTTTATTGGAGCAATTTCAAATAAACCATCCTAACCTCCGTTCACCACGCTGACTCACTGACTCACCTCAGCCCCACCATGGCGTGCTGACCACCAGCTGAGGAACATACTTCTGACTCACCTCAGCCCCACCATGGCGTGCTGACCACCAGCTGAGGAACAGACTCACCTCAGCCCCACCATGGCGTGCTGACCACCAGCTGAGGAACTCCTGGTTCTTTAAATCATTTTCTGCAGCAAGATTATGGGATCAAACATAAGGATGCTTGCTATGGCTAAGTGGCCTCCATGGACCTAAGCATTTATGGTCTGATTATTTTGTTTCCATGTCTGATTATAAATGTTATTTAGTATAATATAAATGTGCTTTACACTTCAATTATTTAGTACTGTTGCTAGTGGTTATGTTTTGAAAGTGGTGGGATTCATTGAAAGAAGGTCAATAGTGTTGAATAGATTACAAAGAGACCTAACAGTCAGGTGCTGCTCACCAAGAGACATTAGCCTGATATTATATCTATTAAAGGTTTGTCTGGAAAGTCATTCTCCTAATTCCCATTCAGTTATGTTAGCTTCCATCGTTATTCCAAAGAAGACATTCTGAAACATTAGGATAAAAAATCGAATCAATCTGCTCAGGCACACTCAAATTATAAATGTGAGCTTAATTCCAAAAGCATAAATTATCAAGCTGAAAGGCTTATGACAATTAACTGTCAGCTGAGAGTGTATTTTGACACCTTGGAATCAGGACTAAACTTGATTTAAAATGATAATCTTTCTACCAAAAGGTAGTCCTTTAAGCCAGGAAATCAATCATTATGAATTATGCATGCATTGAATTAAGGGTCTTACGTCATTAATACGTCTCATTAGTTCACATTGAGCAAGGGAAGATAAGCCTGTCCTCTGCTTCTCTTTCTATGGGGCTCTTCCATCAAAGGGCGGGGGGGGGGGGGGGGGGTCAGAGGACAGCAGGGTGTACATTAGGAACCATGGAGTCAGACGGGGGTGGGGTCAGAGGACAGCAGGGTTGACATTAGGAACCAAGGAGTCAGACGGGGGTTTGGTCAGAGGACAGCAGGGTGTACATTAGGAACCAAGGAGTCAGACGGGGGGGGGGTCAGAGGTCAGCAGGGTGTACATTAGGAACCATGGAGTCAGACGGGGGGGGGTCAGAGGTCAGCAGGGTGTACATTAGGAACCATGGAGTCAGACGGGGGTTTGAACAATGCCGCCTTGCACCTGAGTCTGAGCACTTCATTCATTTAAATTTCATATTTTTCAGTGATCCATTGGTGTCAGAGATCTCCACACACACACACACACACACACACACACACACACACACACCACACGCACGCACGCACGCACGCACGCACGCACGCACGCACGCACACAGCACACACACACACACACACACACACACACACACGACAGCCCGTGTGAATGTGTAAATACAACAGAAAACACTTAACGATGACATCATCACTGCTTGGTTATTAATCTGTGGGTCCTCCTGTGTGGTCCAGGCCCCTCCCCTCTCCGCCCGCTGATGGTTCATTTTGAAGCACGTTATCCACAATCCTAAAAGTAGAAAAATACCCGAGGCCTAACATCCATTAAGGAGATGGATGTAACTCAGGGACGCTTTGGAAAAGGTAAGGAACACACAGGCTGCTGATTGGCTGGGTTATGGGTTAAGAGTACATTTACAATGGCTTCTTGTGTTTGAACAGCCTGGTAGCAGAGCGTCACGGCTCAGCTCTCTGTTTGAGGAGGTCTCTGGCCGGCAGCAGAGCAAATAGGTCAAGACTTCTTGTCTACAGCTGCTGCCTACACAGGAACGGCTACGTTTAGCAGATTTAAGGGTTAATTCAATATTTGTTTGTAAAAAGTAAGATCCTTGCTAAACACTTCTCTTGTCGTCCACTGGGAATCTTAGGAGTTCAAATCACCAGGAAGTTTCCTTTCCCAGCATCATTTGTGACCCAAGTATATAAAAAAATGAGAATTTTGAAATATAGATATAAGTGGATCTATCTACCTCTGTAACAACAACAAGGAGAGAGAAGAGATACAAAAAATACTCCATTGACCTTCTGTGGAAGCTTGGCAGGCTAACCTTGAGACAGATCTATTTGTTAGCTAACATTAACACCATGTGTGTGTGTGTGTGTGTGTGTGTGTGTGTGTGTGTGTGTGTGTGTGTGTGTGTGTGTGTGTGTGTGTGTGTGTGTGTGTGTGTGTTGGTGTGTGTGTGTGTTAGCAGGTAATGTTTCTTTCACTGTGCAGGCGTTATGTACGGCGGATGCAGGGGACTTGTATTGGTATTCCCAGTCATGTCCCATCACTGGAATGATGCTCTGTCCTACTTATTCCAGGCACACCTTCCAAACTCCACCACCGCCAGCCAGCGGGATTGTGACACATAAAAAACACACATGTGAGAAATGGAGCCGGGAGCGCCGCTCTGACCGCACTTAATTCACCATGGACGCCTTCTGAGAGCACAGCCATCACATGCATCATCTCTGAACCCAGGGGCTGATGCCACGCCCTACTGCAGGGCCACAAACACTAAACCACAGGCCAATTACGGCCGAGGCAGTGTTCAATTACGCCTATCCATTATTTTGTCTCCAACATCTTTATGTAAAGACCGTGAATGGCCTCATTATGCAACCCTGGAGGGAACAAAGTGTAACGACCAACGGAGAAACACGCCAGACAGAACTATGAATGTAATAAAGGAAGAGGTTCTAGTGTTTATTGGTGCTTCTGTTTATTCAGTGGCTGTAGAGGTGGGTTCTTAAGACAATACAATGTCTACCATAGTCCTATTTTAAAGGGTACAACGCACCCTGGTCAATGACGTAATCAAGCCAGGTGCACTTTAATAAAATCTGGGTATAAAGGTAAAGACACATACTTGATTTTTTTTAAATTAATTGTATTAGCAAGACATGAAAATCATTAATTATCACGGTCAGCTTCAAAGGAACAGATATGCTGCATTGAAATAAGCCAACACAGAGGTAATGGAGTGTAAATGTTAATTATATCCACAAACTTTGGACAAGCACAAAGAAACAACCTGCAAACATGTTTCCCATCATTCCCTGAATTGAAAAATAGTGTTCAGGTGGACGATGTAAAGGCCAGACAATTCCTCTGAATTCCTCTTCCTTGTTTTTGAACGTCCAGGAGGTGAAGTCTGCCCTTATTACCAAAGTCAGAGATTCGATTAAACACAAGGAGAGAGAATGATCCCCATGAAATCATGATTCATTTGGGAGCTCTATTTACTAATGTTCCACAATGCATTAGAGGCATAAGCTAATGGGGACAGGACATCAATTCACATACAAATGAACCACATTTGCATTGGACGCTTATTGACTGGTGTAACAAAACGAATTACAAAAGGTAATCTACTTATAAACCTTAGAGATTAATTATACATGATTCCCAACATATCTAGCATTTAATTCAGACCCAAGCGTGCCTCTGGAAATGATAGCATCCATACCCAACCAACCCAACTGTGATCCAAATAAAAACACAAATCTATGAGGATTTACTAGGAAAAGACGAACCGTGACGGACATGGCTTCTTATGGACGCAGCAACCGGCTGTTTTCAACAACAAAAAAACAAGACTAAACAAATAAGTAGGATTCATTCCATTTAGCAATCTCCAGACCACTTGTAATGCAAGTGGTTTATGTCACGATTCATTTTAGCCGACCCCTTTATCCAAAGTGGCATACAGTAGTTTATCTTTAGGTCCATGTCGATTATGACCAGATAGACAGTTGGGCGTGTTGCTCAGGATGCCTGCAGGTGGGCTGTGGACGTTAGGGTTCAGACTACCAAGATTTGGACTGAGGTTCAAACATACCTCACTGCCTTATGCTGTTCCGTGGTATTTATTCCATACTCTATATGACTAATCATATGTATTTACTTATATATATGACTACATCCATACTAATCAGACACATTTTCCCACAGTCTTCCATGACAGATGAGAAACACTGGATGGTGGGTCTGTGGAACTCCAACTGAAGCCTGAGGCCGTCGCCAGAGGCCAGAGGTCCTCCGCAAATACCTCAAAAATGGAAATAAATAAATAAATAAAGAGCATTCCCGCTTAGTGGATGAAAGGGCGGGGCCTAATCCTGGCTTTGTTCTGCTACAGAAATGAACATGAAAGAGCACTTCTGTGGATTGCAAGCATCCCTCCGGGGCCTCGGACACAACGTCGGACCTGGAGAGTAGTCTTATCAATGATGCTGTGCTCTTAGCTGTAGAGCTTAAATTGGTGTGTGTGTGTGTGTGTGTGTGTGTGTGTGTGTGTGTGTGTGTGTGTGTGTGTGTGTGTGTGTGTGTGTGTGTGGTGTGTTGGAGGGGGTTTGACAGAAATCTTTGCGTCCGGCCTTCCAAGCGGCCGTGGCGTTGTGGTCGGCTTGTCCAATTCTGTGTTGTAAGTGATTTTAGGTTAGAGGGGACGACAAGGGATTGGAAGGAGAAAAGCAGCGCTTCTATTTAATGTTTCGATCTGGATTGATTTCAGGGGAAAGGCTGGCGTTCTGAAAGTAGGTTTATTGGCTTGGTGAGCTCCTCTCACATATCAAAGCTCTTTGAACCGGTTGTAAAGTGCAGTACTTCCAGGCTGCTGGTTGAACTGCTTATGAACTCGTCAAACAAGCACCTGTGTGAATAGTAACGAGGCAACCTTTTCCCACACACACCTGTACCACCTGAACCTCTACAGCTTTTCCTGGAAATCTGACAGTCCAAAAGGTCCCATGGTTCGTGTCTTCTCTCCCACACACAGACCTGAGAGCGGAGGGCCATCTGGAGCTATTGAAGCTGTGGAGCTTGTAATCCACTTGAGTCTATCTAGATAGATGGACGGCCGGACGGACCAATACATACATGACCGCATGCGTACATACTTAAACACACACATGCACGCACAGGGTCTGAACACACAGAGATCTGAACAACTGAGGGTCTGAACACTAGAGCTCCGCCAGCAGAAGCAGAAGCAGGTAACGAGGACATCTGTTTTGGGAGGAACGTGTTCCACATGCAGTGAGAATAAGAGGGGAGGTGAGGAGATGGGGGGAGGTTGCAGAGTGCTGCTGTAGTTGTGATGGTGCCAGTCGAGGGTGTAGCAGTGGCTGAGGGAGGGGGGGCGTTGTGGGAGGGAGGGGTCGGGGGAAGAATAGCTGAACTGTAATTGATAATGTAAAGGCAGATGGGCGTCTCCAGGGAGACGGGAAGAATCCCAGCAGATGGCCAAATTGCTGTTTATTTATGTGGAGCAGAGGACTGAGCCCCTGGTCCACCCGGTATGATGGATCATTACCGCTCTCTGTGCATAAAGCCCAATATGCTTTGAAATGTGGATGGCAAAATCTGGAGCCAACAAGCAAAGTGTCATATTTCAAAAGAGCTGTCGGGAAGACCTAATTAAAGACCCCCCCTCACCCTCCCTCACCCCTCTCACCCCCCACCCCCCTCATCCCCTCCTCACCCCTCTCACCCCCCCCTCTCACCCCTCCTCACCCCCCTCACTCCCCCCCTCTCACCCCTCCTCACCCCTCTCACCCCCCCTCTCAACCCCTCTTCACCCCTCTCACCCCTCCCCCCTCACTCCCCCCCTTTCACCCCCCCCCCCCTCATCCCCTCCTCACCCCTCTCACCCCCCCCCCCTCACTCCCCCCCTTTCACCCCTCCTCACCCCTCTCACCCCCCCCCCTCATCCCCTCCTCACCCCTCTCACCGCTCCCCCCCCCTCATCCCCTCCTCACCCCTCTCACCGCTCCCCCCCTCACTCCCCCCTCTCATCCCCCCCTCAACCCTCACCCTCCCTCACCCCCCTCACCCTCCCTCACCTCCCTCACCCCCCCCTCATCCCCCCCTCAACCCTCACCCTCCCTCACCCCCCTCACCCCCCCCTCACCCTCCCTCACCCCCGTGCCACCGCAAAACAGGAAGTATGCCAAAAAGAGGGCTCAGTGTTTTGTTCCATCTGTAGTGATGCTCAGTGTTAGCAACAAGGCGTCCACAGTGCTAACACACAAGGGGGCCAAGTCTGATGGAGTCACACAACATATGTGTGTTGGTTACGCTCTTGTTCACATCTATGTTTAGGAAGTATCAGCAGAAGTCAAACATATAGTAAAGACATCTACACACACTAGCTATCTATTGTCTATCATATATCTAGCTACCTATATTTATCCATCTATGTATGCATGGTTCTATCCATCTATCGGTTGTGCATACTGATGTTATGATGGGTGCTTTAGTGATTTGGAGGAAGAAAAGCTGCTGGCCTTCTCTTGATCCCCTTCTGCCCCTGGGGTAACGTCATCAATGGTTCTGCCCCTGTGTTAAACCCTAACTTCATATCAGAGGGCCTCCTACCTCCTATTTACCAACACACTCTCATCTCTCACACAGTAAGGAGCCCCTGATGGGATGTGGTGGTGATTCTTTGGGTCTAAAGATGAGCTGCCGGCTCTCCTGCTCTCTCTCATTAAGACACTTCAATACAAACCCATTTCCTCTGTGTGTCGCTCGGAGCTACGGACCGAACCATTTGTCCTCAGGGGTCAATACTGAGGCTGAACAATTACAAAAATAAACCACTCTCTAAAATGACCAACACCTGAGACCATGTGGTTTCCACCGAGATATTACATTCATAATTGTTAATTGTGTTTAAAAGGAAACACAACAAATTGACAGTATTTGAGGAATGAATCGTCCTATACACAGATATCCTGTCCAGGGTTAATCAAATCCTTCCTGGTAATCAATTAGCATACGTGATCTATTGCTGTTTATTATACATTATTATACATTATATATGTGCACACAGACACTATGCTTAGTTATGTTTGAAGATGAATAAAATAGTAATCAGTCATTTATCAGTCACTTTGCTGTTCTTTTTTTGTTTATTTTTATTGTATATATAATTTAAATGGTATTGTTTTGGATATGTTTACTGCAGGAGGGAATGGGGAGTAAGCATTCCAATGTACTTGTATATTGTATCTTGTATCTTGTAGTAATAAATACATTGTCAGCCATGCCATGAAAATATGAATCACATGTCAACACAGTTTTTTTACAGTTCTTTAGTGAGATGTTAGTTTGTACCCATTCCCAGAGAGTCTGAGCAGCAGAACCCTCCGACCACCTCATGGAGCTCCAGGCCTGCAGGAGCTCCAGGCCTCGAGGTCCGACCGCCTCATGGAGCTCCAGGCCTGGAGGAGCTCCAGGCCTCGAGGTCCGACCGCCTCATGGAGCTCCAGGCCTGGAGGAGCTCCAGGCCTCGAGGTCCGACCGCCTCATGGAGCTCCAGGCCTGGAGGAGCGGAGCAGCCGGTCATTAGATGAGGAATGTAGAGCGGAACGCTCCCCCTCAACATTCCACCGTCACTCGACTGAAAATTAATATTTGCTTTTCATTTCAAGCAGCGGTGGCACACATTTGGGAGGGAGGGAGGGGGAGGAGAAGGGGGAGGAGGAAGGAGGGGGAGGGGGGAGGTTGAGGGGGAGGAGGAGGGGGGGAGGGAGGGGGAGGTTGAGGGGGAGGAGGATAAGGAGGGGTAGGAGGAGGGAGGGGGAGGGGCGAGGTTGAAGGGGAGGAAGAGGAGGGGGAGGTAGGAGGAGGGAGGAGGAGTGGGGGGGAAGTTGAGGTGGAGGGAGGAGGAGGGAGGAGGAGGAGGGGGAGGGAGGAGGAGGGAGGAGGAGGAGGGAGGAGGAGAAGGGGAGGGAGGAGGAGGAGGGAGGAGGAGGGAGGAGGAGGCGGGGGAGGTTGAGGGGGAGGAGGAGGGGGAGGGAGGAGGAGGGGGAGGGACGTTGCCTGGCTGGCTAATGGGACTTAAGGACAGGAAATGAAAAAAACGGAGTAAGCGTGTGCTTCCGTGTTAGCGTGAGGTGCTTGACCTCACGCTAACACGGATTAGCGTGTTAGCGTGAGGTGCTTGACCTCACGCTAACACGGAAGCACATGCTTACTCCGTTTTTTTTAGTGCTTTGTAATATTATCTTTGGAATGGATAAAAGTTCTGAAGGTTTCATTGATATGTTCATATCTTAAGGATATATTGAATGGGAGGCCGGTAGATGGGCGGGGCCTCCTTAAACAGTTTAGCGTTCCGGTGAAAAGAGGAATCCGGGTGTGAAGGTATACATACCAGTGCTTTAAAACAATCCTATTTGGATTATATACTTTACTTTTTACATTTAAGAAACATTTCTACCTTAATTTTCACTTGATTGTAATTTCACACAGTTAGTAATGATTCCTCAATTAAAAAAAGCATGACTCTCCATTCAATCTACAATCTGTTAGCCCGTTGGAGACAGAAATAGTAAAATGTTTGATTGAGCCAAAATCATAAACAATAATAAACCGAGAGAGAGAGAGAGAGGAGAGAGAGAGAGAGAGAGAGAGAGAGAGAGAGAGAGGAGAGAGAGAGAGAGAGAGAGAGAGAGAGAGGAGAGAGAGAGAGAGAGAGAGGAGAGAGAGAGAGAGAGAGAGAGAGAGAGAGAGAGAGAGAGAGAGAGGGAGAGAGGGAGAGAGGGGAGAGAGAAGACAGAGCCGAATCTGGAAGCAATTTGATATAGCAAGGCCAAGTTTTCTTTTTCCTGTGAAGAGTTATTGTAACTATTGACCTTTCCACTGCTGGAATGGTATTGTGGGATGCCGCTGCCTCTCTCTAACGGAACCTTTTAATCCGGTACGTCAGTGTTGTTTCAGACTCCATCTCCTGGGTGAAGCCCTTGAGACTATTACAGTACACCACCCTCCTCCACCCAAGGTGTGGGAGGGGTGGGAGGCTCTGCTTCTATTCCTGGAACTTGTCCACGCACTCTTTTGACTGTTTCACCTTCTGACACAAGTATTAATATTTGGGTTTCATTGTCATCGTCGTCATGGATTTCATTTAGCCTTATTTGCTTTTAACGAACATACTAGATGTGTGTCTCTTATTCTCTTTGCTAAGTGAGTTTATTGTCTGAGTGTTGGCATTTCCGTTGAAAGCAGCAGGTTTAAGGTCTTTCAGAGTCAGTGAGAAGGAGGCCTCGCTGCCTTGCACACTGCTGCCCTCTAGTGGTGCACTATCCCGAGCTGAGGACCCCCAGGAGAAAAATATTGTTTTGGTATAAATAGGATTTTTTTCATATTTTGACAGATACATATTTAATGCACTCTTGTACTACAAGCCTATGTATTACATTTCAGACTCCAAGAGTGACACTATATTTTACAATGTCATATTATTCCAATAAACTGAGAGCAGCACACCAAATGGATCCTGTTTCCTTTGTTTTTTATGAATTTTATTTAACATTTTATTATATTCATCCAGCGATTCCTACATATTTAGTCATATTTGGACCACAATAAAGAGCTATGGTAAGATTATGATGAAGATGCTGATGAAGACATTAATGAATCCAAGTGTCACTCCACAAGTCATATCTCTACTCCCTCCCCAGCACACACCCACCCCATCTCTCACCAAAGCAATCAGGTGAATTTCACATTAACTCCTGGGTAACAGCCCATTAATATTTTAGTCCTTCCCAGGCCCCTGTTTGTCCCATATATCAATGCCCGGACTATTCTTTGAAAGCCATACATTAGAACTATTTTGAAAATACTTCATTGTCAGCTCATGGCAGCCTCATTACTTATTAAGATAAGAGGAAAGATGTGCTGGAGCAGTTGGTGGCTCAGCTTGCCTTAAGAGCTCCATTGTACTGTGTCTCCTCCTCCTCCTCCTCCTCCTCCTCCTCCTCCTCCTCCTCCTCCTCCTCCTCCTCCTCCTCCTCCTCCTCCTCCTCCTCCTCCCCTCCTCCTCCTCCTCCCCCTGTGCTCCTCCTCCTCCTCCTGCTTCCATCCCCCTGTGTTCTCCTCCTGCTTCCCCCATCCCCCTGTGTACTCCTCCTCCTCCTCCTCCTCCTCCTCCTCCTGCTTCCATCCCCCTGTGTTCTCCTCCTGCTTCCCCCATCCCCCTGTGTACTCCTCCTCCTCCTCCTCCTCCTCCTCCTCCTCCTCCTCCTCCTCCTCCTCCTCCTCCTCCTCCTCCTCCCTCCTCCTCCTCCTCCTCCTGCTTCCATCCCCCTGTGTTCTCCTCCTGCTTCCCCATCCCCCTGTGTGCTCCTCCTTCTCCCCCTCCTCCTCCTGCTTCCCCATCCCCCTGTGTGCTCCTCCTCCTCCTCCTCCTCCTCCCCTTCCCCTTCCTCCTCCTCCTCCTCCTGCTTCCATCCCCCTGTGTTCTCCTCCTGCTTCCCCCATCCTCCTGTGTCCTCCTCCTCCTCCTCCTCCTCCTCCTCCTCCTGCTTCCATCCTCCCTGTGTTCTCCTCCTGCTTCCCCCATCCCCTGTGTACTCCTCCTCCTCCTCCTCCTCCTCCTCCTCCTCCTCCTCCTCCTCCTCCTCCTCCTCCTCCTCCTCCTCCTCCTCCTCCTCCTCCTCCTCCTCCTCCTCCTCCTCCTCCTGCTTCCCCATCCCCCTGTGTCCTCCTCCTCCTCCTCCCCTTCCCCTTCCTCCTCCTCCTCCTCCTCCTCCTCCTCCTCCTCCTCCTCCTCCTCCTCCTCCTCCTCCTCCTCCTCCTCCTCCTCCTCCTCCTCCTCCTCCTCCTCCTGCTTCCATCCCCCTGTGTTCTCCTCCTCCTCCTCCTCCTGCTTCCCCATCCCCCTGTGTGCTCCTCCTCCTTTTACTCCTCCTCCTGCTTCCCCATCCCCCTGTGTACTCCTCCTCCTCCTTCTACTCCTCCTCCTGCTTCCCCCATCCCCCTGTGTCCTCATCCTCCTCCTCCTCCTCCTCCTGCTCCTCCACCTCCTCCTCCTGCTCCCATCCCCCTGTGTGCTCCTCCTCCTCCTCCTCCTCCTCCTCCTCCTCCTCCTCTCTCCTGCTTCCATCCTCCTGTGTGCTCCTCCTGCTCCTGCTTCCATCCCCCTGTGTGCTCCTCCTCCTCCTTCTACTCCTCCTCCTGCTTCCCCCATCCCCCTGTGTCCTCCTCCTCCTCCTGCTTCCATCCCCCTGTGTCCTCCTCCTCCTCCTCCTCCTCCTCCTCCTCCTCCTCCTCCTCCTCCTCCTCCTCCTCCTCCTCCTCCTCCTCCTCCTCCTCCTCCTCCTTCTTCCATCCCCCTGTGTGCTCCTCCTCCTCCTCCTCCTCCCCCTCCTCCTCCTCCTCCTCCTCCTCCTCCTCCTCCTCCTCCTCCTCCTCCTCCTCCTCCTCCTCCTCCTGCTTCCATCCCCCTGTGTGCTCCTCCTCCTCCTCCTCCTCCTCCTCCTCCTCCTCCTCCTCCTCCTCCTCCTCCTCCTCCTCCTGCTTCCATCCCCCTGTGTGCTCCTCCTCCTCCTCCCCCTCCTCCTCCTCCTCCTCCTCCTCCTGCTTCCATCCCCCTGTGTGCTCCTCCTCCTCCTCCTCCTCCTCCTCCTCCTCCCCCTCCTCCTCCTCCTCCTCCTGCTTCCATCCCCCTGTGTGCTCCTCCAGGAACAAAACAGTGTCAGAGAGCAGATAGTTCCTGAGAAGCATTCCTCCATGCTAGGATCAGTCTATTGAAGTAACTGCTAGTATCAGAAGCTACCAGACAAGTGTAGGAGTAACAGATCAGTCGTTATCAGACTATTATCTTGATACAAAGGAAACTATTTTAAGCATTTATGTCCCACAATTAGTACGTTCTAATACATAATGCTCTTCATAAGATCTCACATCATGTACATGTTTCTACATGTGGTGTGAGGAACACAATAACAGAACACATCTCTATCACAAACGTCATGTCTGTCTCAGGACGTGCTTGGAGAGCACCGAGCCACGGACCACCACCTGACTGGGTCCCCTGGGGTCAGCCGGGGGACCCAGTCACCACCAGCCAGCGGGGCCCCGGGGTCAGCCGGGGGACCCAGTCACCACCAGCCAGCGGGGCCCCGGGGTCAGCCGGGGGACCCAGTCACCACCAGCCAGCGGGGCCCCGGGGTCAGCCGGGGGCCAACAGGAAACATGTCTGTCATGAGGAGAGCTCCTGTCCCCGTGACGAGCTGAGCAGGGGGAGATGTGCTCGTCAGAGATGCTATCTGTTTAACAGCCATAGATGAGGCTGAGATATGCTCCATCTGTCACCTATTAACCCCCTCCTGGGTAAATACTGTCAATGTTTTATTCACTGTTGGTACCTGGGTTACACAATGTAGAATAGAGGATTTATATAGGATATACAAGGAATGTGTGTACAATGTGTGTACAATGTGTGTACAAATGTAAGGCAGTACTATAAGCAGCACATGGTCCCAGCACTGCGTTGTAGTGTTCTAGAAACTCCAGGGTTTGGTATCAGAGGAGCTGATTCCCCTTCAGCTAATGTTCTATGAATTCTCCAGCTCCATACCCTTCTAGTGAGACAGGATCATGAACATGTGCTCTGAAACACAGACAAACACACTTGAAAGCGTTGTCAACATGTGATCATTTAGTTGTAATTCAGCCCCGGGCTCACAGCCGTAATGACGTCATGTGTTGGCGATGGGAAGGCTTGTTTCTTAGGCCTGCTCTCTATTAAAGCAAAGCAACCACTGCTCAACATCAAAGATAGTCACCATTTAAAACAAAACACAACTAGATAAATATCTACCATATCTTCCCTTCATAGATCAGCAGCAGTTTACCGGCTTGAGATGCAGGCATTCAGGTGGCTTGTGTATTTCATTGACAACAAACAACAACAACAAACAAATCGTGAGGATTGAATCCTCTTTATTGGTCACATACATGAAGACATACAGTGAAATGTGTTCTCTGCATTTAACCCATCCTAGTATTAGGAGCAGTGGGCAGCTATTGATACAGCGCCCGGGGAGCAGTTAGGGTTAGGGTCTTCCTCAAGGACACCTCGACAGTTTTTGCTAGGAGGAGCCGGGGAACAGTGTTGACAGTGTTATTGTTCCTTAACTCCTGCTGTACAGATGATGACTTCATTGAAACTAAGAGACATTAATTGAATTCCTCAGACAACCATGAACCATAATTATGTACATTCATACATTTTTTTCCTTTTCTTTGATTATAGCATATCAGAAAATAACCATTATTGTTTGGAGCTCTCCACTGAGTGTCTACCAATTCACTGAACTGAACTCACTCCGGTTCTAAGTGCTGCGTGTGGCGTTTGACCCTCAGATACTACCACCGCTGCTAGACCTAGTACACCTGTAGTGTTGATGACCTCTGCTAGACCTAGTACACCTGTAGTGTTGATGACCTCTGCTAGACCTAGTACACCTGTAGTGTTGATGACCTCTGCTAGACCTAGTACACCTGTAGTGTTGATGACCTCTGCTAGACCTAGTACACCTGTAGTGTTGATGACCTCTGCTAGACCTAGTACACCTGTAGTGTTGATGACCTCTGCTAGACCTAGTACACCTGTAGTGTTGATGACCTCTGCTAGACCTAGTACACCTGTAGTGTTGATGACCTCTGCTAGACCTAGTACACCTGTAGTGTTGATGAGCGTGTAGGTCTGAGAGCACCATTACACACTGGGGAGATTGCGGCATGTAGCCTGTGAGTAAATCATTTAAACAACGGAGGGGAACATTATGAGGAACCAAAGTTAAAAACCCAATGATGGGTTGAATAATGGCTGAGAGGGAGGACAATATTATTCTCCACAAACTCAACACACCTCAGAGCGGAACTCAGAGTAAAACTTGCCTCACGGT
>CM051000.1:2745883-2773383 GCA_027704905.1 Muraenolepis orangiensis | reverse complement strand
ATCAATCAATTCATTTAACACCAATTATGCTGATTAAAGGTGGATACATTTAGCAGATCAACGCTTGGTCATTGAGACAGCCTCAGTGATGTGTTCAATGTGTGTGTGTGTGTGTGTGTGTGTGTGTGTGTGCGTGCGTGCGTGCGTGCGTGCGTGCGTGCGTGCGTGCGTGTGTGTGTGTGTGTGTGTGTGTGTGTGCGCGCGCGCACGCGTGTGTCCCTCATTTTTTTCACTCCCATTTCTGCATTCCCAGAAGTGACCACAAGATGGTAGAGTTGTCTTGGATAAAATCGCATTTTATAATCTTGGCAAACATCAGCTGAGAGAGAGAGAGAGAGAGAGAGAGAGAGAGAGAGAGAGAGAGAGAGAGAGAGAGAGAGAGAGAGAGAGAGAGAGAGAGAGAGAGAGAGAGAGAGAGAGAGAGAGAGAGAGAGAGAGAGAGAGAGAGAGAGAGAGGGAGAGAGAGAGAGAGAGAGAGCGAGAGAGAGGGACTGAGAGAGAGAGAGAGAGAGAGAGAGACTAATCATTGATTGTATTTGCCAGTATATTCAGTATATTCACAGCTCCGACGACGACATGTTGTGGGTTCTTTTTAACTACAACAACAATACCTGAGAGTGTTTGCTTTGTTTTGTTCTAGTTCTAGTCAGTTAGAGTGAGGTATGGACCTGAATGGTGGTCTAGTCCATTGTTCCACTAAAGACGGAGCTCTTATATCCAGAGACAGAACCTCCAAGTCCCATTCGGGAAATGACAAAACTACTGAGCCAACCGACCATTGCCCAGTGGCCCCGTGGCCCGTGGCCCCGTGGCCCCGTGGCCCCGTGGCCCCGTGGCCATCATTACCAGTTGGTAATGATTTGACAAGGCATGCAAGAAGGGTTGGGGATGTTTGAGGGTTATCCTCAGTTCTGTATTGAACATTTTGATAGAACCATTCTAATTAATTAATCCTGGTTAACTATTATTGAATGTTAAAATGAATTCAAAGGATTCAAATGTGTGTGAAGGGGACCTTTAATCTGTCCTTGATTGCTGTAGTAATACCCTGCATGTGGCACTAGATGGCACTAGCGTAGCAGCTCAACTCGAACAGTTGCTGAGCACTCCCCTTGTTGGGACTGGCTGTAAAATGTAAAACTCATTTGCTTTTGCTGCGCATTTAATTATAAAACATTTAAAAAATAAGCACAAGTAGTGTCATGTAAACCTAAAGTGCATTACCAACTGAACTAGCAAATAGCTCCAAGCCTTTTGGCAAGCTGATTCCCTGAAGCATTTTGGGACATGAATATTCATACCATTACATCTGCAACTCAATTATGCATGGTGGGTTTTTGTGAACTTGCATTGATTCTTCTCACTTGGTAAAGCTCTACAGCTTCTGCACTAGCCAACACATGTTGACACTTGTTATTAACCTAAAACCGAAGAACAAACCCCATACCATGTTGGATAGATCTTAACCGTAGGACCAGAGTGAGTCAAGGCCTGTGAAACGTCTGAATCATAGTGAGTAACATGGAGAGATGAAGAAGAGAGAGCTTAATTAAATATGAATAATAATCTATTTAGAATCCTTCATTGGCTCCTTGTGGACCTTATGAGTTGTATGATTGGCACCAATCAGTGCGCATTATGTTCAATCTCAATGGGAATGTCACAGATGAGCCTGCACACCGAACCCAGGAGCAGGCTGAGTCCTCCCAACCACATGAGGCTTAAAGAGCTTGGCTTGCAGTGGGTTCAGTGCCACCTCAGAGCCACAGAAGCCTCCACTCGTTCCAATGGAGATGATCCCTCTTCTGCTCTTATGGAATGTCCTGGAGCCAGCCAGCTTGCATGCATCTAGAGCATGCAAGCTCTGGCATCACGCCAGGGGTCTCTGCCCCTCGTCCACAGAGCCAACACACAGGGGTCTCTGCCCCTCGTCCACAGAGCCAACACACAGGGGTCTCTGCCCCTCGTCCACAGAGCCAACACACAGGGGTCTCTGCCCCTCGTCCACAGAGCCAACACACAGGGGTCTCTGCCCCTCGTCCACAGAGCCAACACACAGGGGTCTCTGCCCCTCGTCCACAGAGCCAACACACAGGGGTCTCTGCCCCTCGTCCACAGAGCCAACACACAGGGGTCTCTGCCCCTCGTCCACAGAGCCAACACACAGGGGTCTCTGCCCCTCGTCCACAGAGCCAACACACAGGGGTCTCTGCCCCTCGTCCACAGAGCCAACACACAGGGGTCTCTGCCCCTCGTCCACAGAGCCAACACACAGCCATCTACAGCTGGTTTCTAGCCTCCAACGCCAGATAAGAGAAGGCAGAGAAAGTATGCCAACTGAAAGACAGGAACATAAATGAACAACAGCAATCGTGCTGTATGTCCAAAAAAAAGTAAATAAAGGATGAAATGAAATATAAATGCCAATGCAAACACAGTTTTTAAACTGGAGACCGCATGGTCATTAAAGCTGCATAGTGCAAATAAGACCAGAGCCGATGAAATCCAGGACCCAGGAGCCAGCGGAGGATAGAGGAGTGAGTGACAGCTCTCCATCCTGACATGCAAATGAGGCTTCATTTAGAGAGAGGACATTTCTATTCATGAAGACATTCCCGGCTGCTAGAGACCCAATGGAAACACAGGCTTTGATGTTCATAACTCAATAAACAGCTGAAGAATACAGCTTATAGGTATGCTATTAATTATATATATATATATATATTTATATATATAAATATATATCTGTCTGTCTGTGAATCATTGTAGACTATTGTTTAAATCCACAGTGGAGAATAAAACATGAATCTAACATCAATAGATAAGGTTAGTTCATACATTAGTGCACACAATACATTCAGAATGTTATGTCTCAATGTGTTAATTTATAGCTATATACATAAATATACAATGGAGAATGAAACAAGAATAATATATCACAATCTGTTCTATAAAGATATATATTATTCAACACAAATTAGCTGATCAATTCTGGCCCCAGTTAATGTAAAGACGCCTGACCCCACGGCTCAGAGAGATGTGACCCCAGCGTGACCCCAGCGTGACCCCAGCGTGACCCCAGCGTGACCCCAGGATGTTCATGAGACCATTACACCTCCTGGAGAGGAGCTGCTGTAGGGCTGAGTGTGTGTGTGTGTGTGTGTGTGTGTGTGTGTGTGTGTGTGTGTGTGTGTGTGTGTGTGTGTGTGTGTGTGTGTGTGTGTGTGTGTGTGTGTGTGTGTGTATATATATATATATATATATATATATATATATTTATATATATATAGTGGCAGTGTGTATATTGTGTGTGTGTGTGTGTGTGTGTGTGTGTGTGTTTAGTGAGATAGACAATAAGGGGATAACAATGGGAATAAGTCAAAGATGTATTATAAAACATAGAGACAGAGAAGAAAGGCATGTTGTTGTTTTGAGTCCTTTACGGAATATGTTGACTGACGCACATTAGTATGAATAGTTTGGTCATTACAGTACAATGAACAGATCGTCCACGGGAGGGTAAAGTAACTTCCTGTTCCTTTAATTGAACATCAGGTCTGTCTCTATTGACCTGACTAGTGTCTATAATGAATGAGTGTGCCTCTATATTACAATACACATGTTAAGCTTGATGAACATCTAATTTCAGTTCTGAATATTACATTATCCAAGAAGACACTCAAAAAGCTGATATTTTAAAAACAGTTATAGAGAGTTATATGTTAAGGAAGTAGTCCAGAGGACAGAGAGAACCCTCAGGAGTTTAAGGCGATCATTAGGTAGAAAGCCCTTGATGGTGCATCCCTCTGCAGTATCTCTTCAGAATTGTTCCACCTTTCCTGTCACGGTTACGGTGGTTGGCAGGGGGCGTGGCCTAGCCACGTGCGCTGGTGGCGCACACACCCCTGTCAACAATCACGTTGGTTGGCAGGGGGCGTGGCCTAGCCACGTGCGCTGGCCACACACATACACACACACACACCTGGACTCAATATTCACCCTTGTCCAATTGCTAATCACCTCACCTGGGGTATATATACTTTGTCTATCCTTTACCCCAGCGTGAGGTCGTTACGTATACTGCACGTTCTCCCGTCTGTTGTGATCGCCCGGCTGCTGACTATCGGAGAGATAGTACGCACCCCGGTCGCCTGCCTACTCTACTTCCACGTAGTCCTCCCCATGCACCCTTGTGTTTTGTGTGTGCTTGTGTATTTGGAAATAAAGCCGTTCGTATCACTCTCCACTTGTCGGCGTCTGCGTTCGGGGTCCAACCCACTCCCTCTCTTCGTGACAGAACGACCTCACCACCATGGACCCCGGCAACTACGACATGTGGAGGATCGCCCAGGTCGCCCAGGAAAAGGCCAACATTGCGCAAATTCGGGCGTGGTTGGCCGCTTCGAAAGTTCGAATGACTTTCGGTTTTCCTCCACCGACCGCGCTGCCCCGGCTTGAGGACATCGCTCCGCACCCGGCTGACGACGCCGCTCCGCACCCGGCTGACGACGTCGCTCCGCACCCGGCTGACGGCGCCGCTCCGCACCCGGCTGACGACGCCGCTCCGCACCCGGCGGACAGCGCCGCTCCGCACCCGGCTGACGACGTCGCTCCGCACCCGGCTGACGACGTCGCTCCGCACCCGGCTGACGACGTCGCTCCGCACCCGCCGGAGGACGTCGCTCCGCACCCGGCTGACGACGTCGCTCCGCACCCGGCTGACGACGCCGCTCCGCACCCGGCTGACGACGTCGCTCCGCACCCGGCGGACGACGTCGCTCCGCACCCGCTTGAGGACGTCGCTCCGCACCCGCTTGAGGACGTCGCTCCGCACCCGCCGGAGGACGTCGCTCCGCGCCCGGCTGACGACGCCGCTCCGCGCCCGGCTGACGACGCCGCTCCGCGCCCGGCTGACGACGTCGCTCCGCGCCCGGCTGACGACGCCGCTCCGCGCCCGGCTGACGACGTCGCTCCGCGCCCGGCTGACGGCGCCGCTCCGCGCCCGGCTGACGGCGCCGCTCCGCGCCCGGCTGACGACGCCGCTCCGCGCCCGGCTGACGACGCCGCTCCGCGCCCGGCTGACGACGCCGCTCCGCGCCCGGCTGACGACGTCGCTCCGCACCCGGCTGACGACGTCGCTCCGCACCCGCCGGAGGACGTCGCTCCGCACCCGCCGGAGGACATCGCTCCGCACCCGCTTGAGGACGTCGCTCCGCACCCACATTATCCAAGAAGACACTCAAAAAGCTGATATTTTAAAAACAGTTATAGAGAGTTATATGTTAAGGAAGTAGTCCAGAGGACAGAGAGAACCCTCAGGAGTTTAAGGCGATCATTAGGTAGAAAGCCCTTGATGGTGCATCCCTCTGCAGTATCTCTTCAGAATTGTTCCACCTTTCCTGTCACGGTTACGGTGGTTGGCAGGGGGCGTGGCCTAGCCACGTGCGCTGGTGGCGCACACACCCCTGTCAACAATCACGTTGGTTGGCAGGGGGCGTGGCCTAGCCACGTGCGCTGGCCACACACATACACACACACACACCTGGACTCAATATTCACCCTTGTCCAATTGCTAATCACCTCACCTGGGGTATATATACTTTGTCTATCCTTTACCCCAGCGTGAGGTCGTTACGTATACTGCACGTTCTCCCGTCTGTTGTGATCGCCCGGCTGCTGACTATCGGAGAGATAGTACGCACCCCGGTCGCCTGCCTACTCTACTTCCACGTAGTCCTCCCCATGCACCCTTGTGTTTTGTGTGTGCTTGTGTATTTGGAAATAAAGCCGTTCGTATCACTCTCCACTTGTCGGCGTCTGCGTTCGGGGTCCAACCCACTCCCTCTCTTCGTGACAGAACGACCTCACCACCATGGACCCCGGCAACTACGACATGTGGAGGATCGCCCAGGTCGCCCAGGAAAAGGCCAACATTGCGCAAATTCGGGCGTGGTTGGCCGCTTCGAAAGTTCGAATGACTTTCGGTTTTCCTCCACCGACCGCGCTGCCCCGGCTTGAGGACATCGCTCCGCACCCGGCTGACGACGCCGCTCCGCACCCGGCTGACGACGTCGCTCCGCACCCGGCGGACAGCGCCGCTCCGCACCCGGCTGACGACGTCGCTCCGCACCCGGCTGACGACGTCGCTCCGCACCCGGCTGACGACGTCGCTCCGCACCCGCCGGAGGACGTCGCTCCGCACCCGGCTGACGACGTCGCTCCGCACCCGGCTGACGACGCCGCTCCGCACCCGGCTGACGACGTCGCTCCGCACCCGGCGGACGACGTCGCTCCGCACCCGCTTGAGGACGTCGCTCCGCACCCGCTTGAGGACGTCGCTCCGCACCCGCCGGAGGACGTCGCTCCGCACCCGGCTGACGACGCCGCTCCGCGCCCGGCTGACGACGCCGGCTGACGACGTCGCTCCGCGCCCGGCTGACGACGCCGCTCCGCGCCCGGCTGACGACGTCGCTCCGCGCCCGGCTGACGACGCCGCTCCGCGCCCGGCTGACGGCGCCGCTCCGCGCCCGGCTGACGACGCCGCTCCGCGCCCGGCTGACGACGCCGCTCCGCGCCCGGCTGACGACGCCGCTCCGCGCCCGGCTGACGACGTCGCTCCGCACCCGGCTGACGACGTCGCTCCGCACCCGCCGGAGGACGTCGCTCCGCACCCGCCGGAGGACGTCGCTCCGCACCCGCTTGAGGACGTCGCTCCGCACCCGCTTGAGGACGTCGCTCCGCACCCGCTTGAGGACGTCGCTCTGCACCCACCGGAGGACGTCGCTCCGCATTCGCCGGAGGACGTCGCTCCGCACCCAGCTGAGGACGTCGCTCCGCACCCGACTGAGGACGTCGCTCCGCACCCGCCTGAGGACGTCGCTCCGCACCCGCCTGAGGACGTCGCTCCGCACCCGCCTGAGGACGTCGCTCCGCACCCGCCTGAGGACGTCGCTCCGCACCCGCTTGAGGACGTCGCTCCGCATTCGCCGGAGGACGTCGCTCCGCATTCGCCGGAGGACGTCGCTCCGCATCGCCGGAGGACGTCGCTCCGCATCCGCCTGAGGACGTCGCTCCGCACCCGACTGAGGACGTCGCTCCGCACCCGTCTGAGGACGTCAAGCGGCCCCCGTCTGCTGATGCCGCGCCGTATCCGCCCGACGACGTCACGCAGCCCCCGTCTGCTGACGCCGCGCCGGATCCGCCTGACGACGTCACGCAGCCCCCGTCTGCTGACGCCGCGCCGTTCCCGCCTGACGACGTCACGCAGCCCCCGTCTGCTGACGCCGCGCCGGATCCGCCCGTCGACGTCACGCAGCCCCCGTTTGCGGACGCTACGCCGTACCCGCCCGACGACGTCACGCAGCCCCCGTCTGCTGACGCCGCGCCGGATCCGCCCGACGTCACGCAGGTCCCGTCTGCTGACGCCGCGCCGTACCCGCCCGACGACGTCACGCAGCCCCCGTCTGCTGACGTCACGCAGCCCCCGTTTGCTGACGTCACGCAGCCCGCAGCCCCCCGTGGCTCTCTTCCCGGGCCCCACCCGCCCACCAAATCTCCTCCACCCCCCCGGATCATCGACTGGGACGCAGACGGTCCAGAGGGGCGGGGTTGGCCCCCGCGCTGCTACAGTCGGGATCTGTTATTTTCCCTCAACTGCCACCGGGAACACCCCTTCAAGCCGGGTTGGACGCCAGGAGGCGCCCGTTGAGGGGGGGGTACTGTCACGGTTACGGTGGTTGGCAGGGGGCGTGGCCTAGCCACGTGCGCTGGTGGCGCACACACCCCTGTCAACAATCACGTTGGTTGGCAGGGGGCGTGGCCTAGCCACGTGCGCTGGCCACACACATACACACACACACACCTGGACTCAATATTCACCCTTGTCCAATTGCTAATCACCTCACCTGGGGTATATATACTTTGTCTATCCTTTACCCCAGCGTGAGGTCGTTACGTATACTGCACGTTCTCCCGTCTGTTGTGATCGCCCGGCTGCTGACTATCGGAGAGATAGTACGCACCCCGGTCGCCTGCCTACTCTACTTCCACGTAGTCCTCCCCATGCACCCTTGTGTTTTGTGTGTGCTTGTGTATTTGGAAATAAAGCCGTTCGTATCACTCTCCACTTGTCGGCGTCTGCGTTTGGGGTCCAACCCACTCCCTCTCTTCGTGACATTTCCTGTGACAAAGGAGGGCAAATAAATATAAAATAAATACCAGGAGGCACATTTAGTGAAATCTATTTGAGGCCATGAAGCCACATCTTCTTCTCCTGAGAACTGAATCTTCTATATTTGCATCATAAAAACATTTAATAAACGTGAGTTGTATTGTTGTGTAAACAGAGCACACACAGCTATAATTCAATACGCTGTAGACCACTCAACCACTGAAAACTGTCAAAGAAATGGATGCAAAAATTAAGCAGGCTACAGTAAGTTTCATGCGTTGTAATCCTCAAAGCGTGTATGAATCCCATGAAACAGAATTCACCCTTCATCTGTTTCCAAGACCTCCCCTCACACCTCCCCTCACACCTCCCCTCACACCTCCCCTCTCACCTCCCCTCACACCTCCCCTCACACCTCCCCTCTCACCTCCCCTCACACCTCCCCTCTCACCTCCCCTCACACCTCCCCTCTCACCTCCCCTCACACCTCCCCTCTCACCTCCCCTCACACCTCCCCTCTCACCTCCCCTCACACCTCCCCTCACACCTCCCCTCTCACCTCCCCTCACACCTCCCCTCTCACCTCCCCTCACACCTCCCCTCTCACCTCCCCTCACACCTCCCCTCTCACCTCCCCTCACACCTCCCCTCTCACCTCCCCTCACACCTCCCCTCTCACCTCCCCTCACACCTCCCCTCACACCTCCCCTCTCACCTCCCCTCACACCTCCCCTCACACCTCCCCTCTCACCTCCCCTCACACCTCCCCTCACACCTCCCCTCACACCTCCCCTCTCACCTCCCCTCACACCTCCCCTCACACCTCCCCTCTCACCTCCCCTCTCACCTCCCCTCACACCTCCCCTCTCACCTCCCCTCTCACCTCCCCTCACACCTCCCCTCTCACCTCCCTCACACCTCCCCTCACACCTCCCCTCTCACCTCCCCTCACACCTCCCCTCACACCTCCCCTCTCACCTCCCCTCTCACCTCCCCTCACACCTCCCCTCTCACCTCCCCTCACACCTCCCCTCTCACCTCCCCTCTCACCTCCCCTCACACCTCCCCTCACACCTCCCCTCACACCTCCCCTCTCACCTCCCCTCACACCTCCCCTCACACCTCTCCTCACACCTCCCCTCTCACCTCCCCTCTCACCTCCCCTCACACCTCCCCTCACACCTCCCCTCTCACCTCCCCTCACACCTCCCCTCACAAAAAGGTGTTCTACATTGTCATAGGTTGCTCTTTATACTCTCTTACCAATATAAAGTTTTTGTTATAACAAACTAAAACAAAGTGTTGATATATTGAATAGTACTACATTTTTTAAATGAATACAATAACTTTGGCACATTTAGCAACCCCCCAGGTTGTTAGTTAGACTTCAGTGAAGGTGAATCCCCCAGCAAGCTCGGAGTCACTAACCCACACACCTCTCAGTGGCCAAATGGGTGACAAATAATGTGTTATTAAGGCGTGTTTGTGACAAAAACATTGGTTATGATATTTCATTATTTAATCCATTCATCCACTCACACATCACGGCAGGTTCAATGACCTTATTAGCCTTTCATACTCAAATATTCATATTCAAAACAACAACCAAAATTTTGGCAGCAATTGAAATGATTCAAATGTGTTTAATTAATTAATTAATTAATTAATTAATTAATTCATCCACTCATTGAGCTTCATAACATCATGGCAGGTTGAATGGCCTTTTTCACTCTTTCATATTCATAATCAGACCCAAAGTGGGCAGCCATTAAAGACACCACATAATTTCCTAAAACATGATTTAGCTAATCGGCGACTGTCATTTTCAGTCCATCTCGTATACAAATTGTAGCTAATGAACCTGAATCAATTACCTCGGTGATGTTTAGCATGCAAAGGGAAACCAAACACGGAATACATGATGCACACACACACATCCCACACTGTGAAGGCTCTAGCTCCATTCCCATTGCATTAGCACCAGAAACAGCTAACTGCCTGCTGTCCATTCCTCCTGGCCGCTGCATGACCATGAAGACGCTCCGCGGCTCCGACTGAATCGCTCCTCATGTTTCAGTGAACTGCACACATGGAACCATGCAGTGAGGGAACCACACATGGAACCATGCAGTGAGGGAACCACACATGGAACCATGCAGTGAGGGAACCACACATGGAACCATGCAGTGAGGGAACCACACATGGAACCATGCAGTGAGGGAACCACACATGGAACCATGCAGTGAGGGAACCACACATGGAACCATGCTCTAGGATCTCGCTGATTAGAAGGACCAGCAACTAATGGGTTGTATCAATTATGTAGATTTTATTAATGGCAATATTTATTAATATGTATTAATGGCAATTTTGGGAAGGGATTCGTCTCTTTGCTAAATCGACAGAACAAACCTTTTCCGAAATTAAGTCATTGATAAAGTGAACTCATGAGTCCCAACCAGAGACTGATTAAAGTGTGATTGATCAATATTCCTCACTACATATTCCTCCACACAATTTCCAATGAAGAGGAATGTCACAGAATCCAAACCAAAAAGTTGTTGAACGGACATCCAAGAAATAGAGTGTAGAATTCACAGTTTCTGTGCAGTAGAGCACACATCTAAATCTGCACCATGAATTATTAAAGCCTGCTTTATAGAGGGCTTTCTTCAGAAGCTAATATTCACCATGCTACTGCTACTACTACTGCTAATACTAGCTTAAGATCAAACTGAGCACAGAATAAGAGTCCAATTTAATGCTTAAATTACTTGGCCAAAGAGTAATTTATCCACACAAATGGAGCAAGAGAGACTAAGCTCTAACATCACCCACTAAGAGATAAATCAGCTGATATATTCACTGGTTCTTCTGTACATTTACATTTTCCCTGTCAATAACGCTTTTGATGTAGTATCAACTACATCAGTATCAACGCCTGCTTTCATGGTTAGAGTACTATGCTATATATCAAAGAAACGGAAAAAAAGGAAATAAATGAAAAAAAATTCAGACTGTCTAGACTTAGATTTGATCTCATGAGTGGTTGCTCTGAAACACGTCTTTACATCAAAGGTACAGCGGTCCATCGAACTTGAACTCTCACCATATGTGTCTCTCCTTAGTATGTGACTCAACAGATACTCTGACCTCTCCCCCGCATTTTAAGAGATTAAAGATACTTCAGAGAGGAAGTTATCCTTTCTCTTTGATTAGTATTAACGTGTTTATTAAGTTACTATGTTATCAAATTCAGTTGCTGTTAAAGCCCAGTTGGTTTCAGAGATCAACAATATATTACAAACTATTAGGTCAATTATCTCCTCGGTACTGCTTCATGTCCTTGGAATGAACATTACTGATGCTGGAATGCGTCTTCGTAATTTCCTCATGAGATATCTAGGACAGAGTGCAAAGCAACAGAATAGTATTTAATGAATGCATACATGTCTCCCTCTCTGGTAGAGCCCAAACATAGCGGAACAGAGTCTTTTACCGCACAGTTTCACACCCACAGGAACGCTATGTCCTTATGTCCTATGTCCCAAAGAAGCAAGAGTTTACGTGACTGGAGCAATAACACATTTACATTTAGACATTTAGGGCATTTGGCAGACGCTTTTATCCAAAGCGACTTCTTGTTGAAGGAAAGAGGGTTAAGTGGGTTAAGTGGTTCAGTACTCTACGCCATATGAGCCATATGGTTTAAAATAGCTATTTATAAGAGAATAAGATAAAACTAAGTGACATTTTTCCATCATTAACCATCCATGTTATTTCCGCAAAAAACAGGGTGTGAAAAGTCACGTTACCAATCATTACAGTTCTGTTAACCAGGCACCGGAAGGACAGAAACAGTTTGACTAAATGCATGTTACCAGGAGGAAATACAGAAGCTTTTAATAGGTCTGGTCCCAGTAGGTTTACTACAGTACATTTTACTTCTAAACAATGAAAAATTATTAGTCTCTTGTAATATCTGTGGCATTCTATAACTTGTATAAAGATGGTAGAAAGGTACTGCCTCTTGTTTAAGATAAACTCATCGCTCTCTGGTTTAACGACTTTCTCTTAGCATGTCCCAGTGTTTCTAGAAGTGCTAGGAATTATAAAAGGAGAAAATGGTGTAGCTTATGAATCCATTTCAACTGAATCTCGCCACGAGACTGAACGTGCCTTTACAATTCAGACAGAAAAGTAGGTTGCTAAAATGCCCTTAATGTGGTATGATGCTCCACGGACTGGACTCTGTGACCTATTTCTTCAGAGGAAACTGTCTCTGGGGTTATTTGTCACCATACATTTTAATGGCATCCGATAGACTGCTGCTGAATTGATACGTGATCTAATTATTAGCCCTCTGCATCTAGACATTATATTCTGTTTAGCTCTTTATGCAGCCATACATCAGTCTTTAACTCAATATGTGTAGATTTGTAATGATGTAAATGTGCTTTTTATTGCTCATTTTGGGCTAAAGCTTCTCTGGATAGATACATGGGGAATGAGACTGGTATAAATCTACTTCTCTGTCGACTCAGATCACCTAAATGTTCACATTGGACTTGATCAAAACACTGATCACTAGCTGTTAAATATTAGTATGCTTACCTGTATATATATACCTATTATTATGCACATATCTCACACATACTCTATAAGTAACCGTATAACTGTTTTATACATAGTAGACTATATTTTAGCAACTGTAAACTGTAAATTATATATTTCCATTTGCACTCTGGTTAGATGACTTATTTTTGCTGTACTGTACTGTGCTGTGAAATGACAATACATTAGAATCTAATCTCATCTCATCTAATCACCATAGTACCATTGTTTAGCTCTTGTGTATTGCAAGTAAAATACAATTAAAGGTCATATGTTTGTGATGACAGAGTGTTTGCTGATAGGAGTCCATTGATACAAGTGGGATGTTCTGAAGTCTGCACTTCACTTGTCACCTGGGTTGCTATGGGGATGAAAGTAATGAGTAAACACACGTTTCCCTGTGATATACAGGTATGGGGGAGGAAATCTGCCAAACTTACGGGGCGGCAGTATAGCTCAGAAGGTAGAGCCTCACAACCAAAAGGTCCTCCTAGGAGGTCCACCTCTTAGGGAGGTCCACCTCCGTGGAGGTGTCCTTTAAGAAGTCCCTAACTGCTCCCCACCCTATAAATAGCTGAGCGCTGCTCCTAATACTAGGATGGGTTAAATGCAGAGAATCTATTTCACTGTACAGTACTTGTGCTGTACACTGGCAAATTATTATTATTAAACTATACTATGCTATGCTATACTACATTACCATATATTATACCAGACTGTATTCAATTTCAACACTTGAATGACTTCAACTGCCTTTTAAAAAGACCAAATATGGATATGTATTTTCTATACATCCCCATCCTATTGTTTATAGTTGACATCTTTCACCTTTAAGTGGGATAGGTCATGAAGCTACAAGCTGAAATGTAAGGGATTGTCTTGCAGACCCGATATGTAACGTCTTGCTACCCTCTCAGGGAGACCATAACAAGAGGACACGGCTCTTGTCAAACGCTTAAAAGTAAAACGAAGACAAAAGTCTGTCTCTCTGGGTACGCCTGAGGCGGTTAGAGGGCAATTCTCAAATCACGCCTTCAACTTGCGTGACAAAGGCAAGATCTAATCACCCTGCAGGCTCAGTTATTCAAATCCACTTGTCTTTGCAATCCCACTTATGATAGGCCACATTGATACAAACTGAATCACCAACATTCTAAATGTGATGAGGGCTTGATTACATTTGTTATACCCGTATAATCAAGGTCTTCTTCGTGGTCCTACAGCATTGTTATACTGTGAATATTGATTGAACTGCGCTGCCTGCTTCATACATACAAGCAACGTCAATAAACCTCCCCGCTAAACCGCAGTCCTCCCGCCTCATCACTCTCTGTCCGTGGAGGAAACAGATCCACTGTGATCAAGTGTGCCAAGGTGGGACTCGATGTAGAGTAGCATTAATAGAGACAGAACAACATAAATCATCTTAAGCACATGGCTTGAAACATACTGATAGTATATATGCTGGTATCAGAGGCACTTGTTACAATAGTTTACAGTTAGTAGGCCTACTGTGCCTTCAGCGTTCAACAATAATTATGTAAAACAATATTTAGCCATGATTTTGTTGAACAGAATGTCATGTTTGCATTGCAACTTCAAAATTAACAGGAAGCGAAACGTGAAATGCTCTAAACTGATAAGGCACTTGAGTAATTCAAGTGTTTTTATTTTCTGATGTATCTTCAGCGGAAGAAGCAGGTCCTTAATGAAGTCAACAGCAGAATGTTTCCTGGTGCACAAAACCACTGTTCATTAAAACTTTAATTGCTTTGCTCTCCTGTGAATGTTATCCATATCACAGCAATGAGTCAGAGATGTTTTTGTTATACTGCGTGTTATTAATGCCACTTAATTAATTGTCACTGAGGCTCACTGCTCTCTGCACACACACACACACACGCATACACACTCACACACTCTCCCTCACACATAGACACACACACAGTGTGCATCTGTAGATGACATAAATATGTTTATGCATGTATTATTTAACTACTAAAATACATGAGCCAGCAACATTGTACAGGTTGTACATAATTAGACTTGTCCCCATCCAGTGTAATGAAATCCACAAACTACACAAGAACATAAAACCATTAGTTGGTCCACAGCTGAACACATGGGTTGCATATACATTGTAGTTACCAGATCAATGACAAACCATATCTAGCCAAAGCCTAGCCAAATAGGATACATGATTCTAAAGAGAAGTGAAGTCCTTTGTGTTTGGACTGTTCTTTATAACCTTTGTACACACAGATTGTGAAGCTATATCATAGTAGATTAAATATACAAATGGCCTCAGGCAAAAATCCAATATGTCCAAACCTGGCTAACTGTTTCCGTTTATGATTATTATATTATCATTATTCTGTGAAAATAATCTTTGCTTTTATTATTTTGCATTTTTGATTGGTCCTGAAAGCATGCTAGTACCTACTAAGGAAAAATATAAGGCCTCCAAAAATGTGTTAATTTAAACAGAAACTTTATAATTCTCTTCTTCAAAGTGAATTCCCCCTGCTAGAGTTAAGTGTGTCCATGTGATAGAGAGAGAAGCAGAAACAGAAGATGAGTGTTGCCGTAGGAACCAAACAGTTAGCTGTACTGCGTTATTCCTCATGCTTCTGCCCAGGGAACTGAAATGCAATATGGATATCATCTTCCACTTGACTGTTACTTTGTAAAGGGAATTATTGTCCTGCTCTAAATGCAAGGCCAACAGTCATGATTTAAAACACTGAAATACATGTTTCCTTTTTAACCCGATCATATTCAAGACAATAACAATAACACCCTCTGTGGTCCCTTAGATCTGGGCTCCCTTACGGGAGGTAGGGTCCTTTTTTGGTTATTATTTGCAATTAAAAGACTACTAGAGTAATAACAGCAATGTAGTCTAAAGTGATTTTATAATCTCTCCCAATGAGACAACCATTGTTTTATTATAATGGATATTTGGGATTACACACACGACGCCTTTAGAATGGCAATCAGGACTTTAGGTTATCAATGTATGTGATTTCCCTTTTCTAGTGTATGATCTTCATATTGAGGTCCAAGTATCCAACAGCACCAGAGTCATTTTCATATTGAGGTCCAAGTATCCAACAGCACCAGAGTCATTTTCAGTACAGCGTCAATGGAATTTCCTGAAATATCTGACAAATAACTACTATGCATATTGCACATGATCACAAAAGAAACAACAAGGATATCTGCCTAGTGTTCCATATGGTGTATTCCGTATGGTGTATTCCGTATGGTGTATTTTGTGTGTGTGTGTATGTGTGTGTGTGTGTGTGTTTATGTATATTTGCGTTTTTCATACTTTATTTGTGCATTTCTTTGGACAAAGAGTGGCATATGTTGGCAATGGGGAAGCACAGTGATACGTTGTCATCTGTGAGCCATCAATCTGCTCAATGTATGTTATGCTGTTTCCATAAAGCATAAGACATAACGCATATTGATGTAATGATAGTCTGTTTTATTAGATAATACACCTTTAAATCTCTGACATGCACGTGAACATTGGTATCTAATGTTGCATTTACTCATATAGCTCATTTACATACTGTCCTATTTATATGCAAAACAGACTTTGCAGGGATCTGACTCCATGTTTTTTAAATTAATATACATATGCTTACAATGTGCTTAAGTGTAGTATTTCATATTGAGAAATACATATGTTTATGTTAACTCTTTACTTTATCATTGGCCTCATTGGGAAAGACAAAAGCAGGATCACCATGGAAACGCCCTCATGCCCCGCCCCCACCCCTCCCCTCTTGACCTCAAGCTGCCACATCATTTGCATACATTTGTGAATTGGACTGTGATAGGCTTAATCTACTCATGATGCTCTCTCTCTCTCTCTCTCTCTCTCTCTCTCTCTCTCTCTCTCTCTCTCTCTCTCTCTCTCTCTCTCTCTCCTCTCTCTCTCTCTCTCTCTCTCTCTCTCTCTCTCTCTCTCTCTCTCTCTCTCTGTATTGCAGGATGGTTGCTCATACTGCATATGCGTTGGTCCTTAGAATAGCACAGACGGTGGATATACAACTTTATGCCAGTCTATTGGAGAAACATATTCAGGAAAATGCACTTTAACTTTATTGTTTTTGATGATGCTCGCATAAGGAAGTGGCCCACAACAGCTCTTTTGAATCTTTGAATATATGTTTTCATTTGTATTATTGATCTGTTATTATTGTAAATATATCCTTATATATATAATATATAAGGTATCTAGGTAGCGGCTGTTCATGAAGTGGAATAGCAGTTTACCGTTTAATTACGGAGCGATGAACTTGTCTGCAAGGTTCTGTTTAAAGGTTGACAGAGACTACAAACGGTGGTGGAGCATTTAGCCCCGAGCAGCTCGTCCATTGAGGAAAGGGGGAACTGTCCTCCCTACAATTTCAGAGAAAAATAAACTTGCAAGAGAAAATGAAATAGACATCAATTTAACAGATTAATCTGTGAAAATACTGATAATATTGTAATTTGAACACTTTGAAACACAACATTCATGTCCCAGTGTTAAAGTACCAACAGCACCCCCTACCGCAATTGAAAATGACGGAGGACCGTCATCCCCAAGCTCCCATTGAAGTCCTTTCTAAATCCGTAGGAGCCAAGCGGCCGGGGAGTCTCGGTCGTAGTGTGTCTAGCCAGAGGCTCAGCAGAGCTCCCTGCGCTGGTGAATACCCAATCTGAGTTTTGGGGTGCAGGTTACCATCATGCAAGGATCTTTATTGTGCCATTCATTAATTCTGCGTTACAGACAACTTGTGTGTTGTATATTTTAAACTTTTGAGTTCTGTAAACAGAAAGCATCACCGTGACAACCTACAAGACAGAGTCCCTGACGCGTCTCTACGAGCTCCCGCAGTTGATTTAGTTTGCTCAATTTAATTCGTTTTTCGCCCTTTTTTGCACTTTTTATTTAATCTATAGGATTATAGCAAGTCAGTCCCTTTGTTGTTCTTTTGGGGTTTTCTTTTCATTTTTATTGAATATATTAATTGTTATGGTGTTGTTTTGTAGATTCATACTGCAGGAGGGAATGGGGAGTCAGCATTCCAATGTACTTGTTGCAAATGGCTAATTAATATCTTGTATCTTGTATCAGCAGGAGGAATGAGAAACTGTGGCTAATGTGGCCAGACAAACTGTAGAGGTTGTTTGTATATATTGTGTAAAAGATAGGGACTAGACCACCTATATCGAGTCAGGGTCAAGACCGAGACCTTAAAGGGTGGAGTCAGGGTCAAGACCGAGACCTTAAAGGGTGGAGTCAGGGTCAAGACCGAGACCTTAAAGGATTATCATCACCGTCATGCCGAAGAAAACTTTGAAGAACGCTGCCAAGAAGTCTCCTGGCCGTGGGCGTGGACGTTAACGCAAGGAGGATCCATCACCACCCACACCCTCACCCTCACCCTCACCCTCACCCTCACCCTCACGCTCTCCCTCACCCTCACCCTCATGCTCACCCTCACCCTCACCCTCACCCTCACCCTCACCCTCACCCTCACCCTCACCCTCACGCTCACCCTCACCCTCACCCTCACCCTCACCCTCACCCTCACCCTCACCCTCACGCTCTCCCTCACCCTCACCCTCATGCTCACCCTCACCCTCACCCTCACCCTCACCCTCACGCTCTCCCTCACCCTCACCCTCACCCTCACCCTCACCCTCACCCTCACGCTCTCCCTCACCCTCACCCTCACCCTCACCCTCTGATGGAGATGATACAGGATTTGTGGTGTAAATCAAGAAAATGCATGTGTATTTCATAATAATAATAAATATAATTTGGGTAAATTTAGAAGTGTGTATTCATGTGTTAAAAGTGTTCCCATGTACCCTTTACATAATTAGAGTGTTGGCAGAAATGGATTTTCTCAGTAGTTAAGAAAGAGTTCACAAAACGCAGTTGGAGGCCGCAGATGAGAGTATTGGAGAATAGATAACAGAATGACTCTCAGTAGTTAATATAGTTATAATATAGTTAATAGTAGTAGTAGGAGGAGAGTATTGGAGAATAGATCACAGAATGACTCTCAGTAGTTAATATAGTTATAATATAGTTATAATATAGTTATAATATAGTTAATAGTAGTAGTAGGAGGAGTGTATTGGAGAATAGAGAACAGAATGACTCTCAGTAGTTAATATAGTTATAATATAGTTATAATATAGTTATAATATAGTTAATAGTAGTAGTAGGAGGAGTGTATTGGAGAATAGAGAACAGAATGACTCTCAGTAGTTAATATAGTTATAATATAGTTAATAGTAGTAGTAGGAGGAGAGTATTGGAGAATAGAGAACAGAATGACACTCAGTAGTTAATAGTTATAATATAGTTATTAATAATAATAATAATAATAATAATACATTTTATTTGTGGGGCGCCTTTCAAGACACCCAAGGACACCTTACAGAGCATATATGCTACAGTAAAATCAGTGGACTTCACAAAGTGTCCGCAGGGTTTAAAACAAGACAAACAACAGGAAGTAAACTTACAAGAAAGATGGTCCAGTTTATAAGGGATATGCCAGTTTAAACAGATGGGGTTTAGTTGGGTTTTGTAGGTTGTTATAGAGTCAGACTGTGGGATGTGTAGTGGCAGGGAGCTCCAGAGTCTGGGAGCTGAGCGACTGAGAGCTGGAGCACCCAGGGTGCTGAGGCGTGAGCTGGGGACGGGGAGAAGTCCAACGGAGGAAGAGCGGAGGGTGCGGGAGGGGGTGTACTCCTGAAGGAGGTCAGTGATGTAGATGGGGGTTACATTGTGGAGTGCTTTGTAGGTGAGTAAAAGGTTTTTATAGTCAATCCGGTAGCGCACAGGAAGCCAGTGTAGTTGAATGAGAACGGGGGTGATGTGGTCAGATGAGTTGGTGCGGGTGATGATCCGGGCAGCAGAGTTCTGAATTATTTGCAGTCTGTTGAGGAGTTTGATGGGAAGGCCAGTCAGAAGTGCATTGCAGTAATCAATCCGGGACGTGACAAATGAGTGGACCAGGATTTCAGTGCTGGATTGGGACAGAGATGAGCGGACTCTGGAAATGTTCCGAAGATGGAAGAAGGCAGTGCGGGTCATGTTTTTAATGTGTGGTACAAATGAGAGGGAGCCGTCCAGAATGACACCGAGGCTTTTTACTTGGGAAGAGAATGGCATGGGGAAGCCGTCGATGAGGATGTTTGGAGCTGGGGTGTTTGTAGTGGAGAAGCGGGAGACTTTCGTGTGAACTACTGACGGGCAGTGAACTGGTTATCCGGTCTGTCGGGTGGAGATCTCGGGCTCCCTGTTCCATGGAATATTGTATTGAATTGTATATACCAGCGTGCTTCAGCATGCTCTTAACTTATACAAAACTTACCCATAACTTATTCGACATTTGCCATAGTATATAGTGTTAAATTGTAGGAAATTCAAAACTTTGGGAGGGAATGCAGTAGGCGAGAGTTAGCATTCCATTGTACTTGTTGTACTTGGCAAATAAAAACATCTCGAGTCTTGAATCCTGCATGGCGCTCTGAGATCGCTCATTTCAATGTGAATTTTTGGATTAATTTAAATGTATGTTTTTTATTATATGTATAATTCATTTTTTTCAGAGCATTGGTCCAACACATGCAGCTCTAGTCCGAGACCGATTCAAGACCGAGTACCATTGATTTCAATTCCGAGACGAGACCGAGGACGTGAAATGTTGTTCTTGAGACCGGTTGAGATGAAGACCGAAATCAAGTACTATAACACTAACACTATAACACTAACACTATAACACTAACACTATAACACTAACACTATAACACTAACACTATAACACTAACACTATAACACTAACACTTAACACTAACACTATAACACTAACACTATAACACTAACACTATAACACTAACACTATAACACTAACACTATAACACTAACACTAACACTAAACTAACACTAACACTATAACACTAACACTATAACACTAACACTATAACACTAACACTATAACACTAACACTATAACACTAACACTATAACACTAACACTTAACACTAACACTATAACACTAACACTATAACACTAACACTATAACACTAACACTATAACACTAACACTATAACACTAACACTATAACACTAACACTTAACACTACACTATAACACTAACACTATAACACTAACACTATAACACTAACACTATAACACTAACACTATAACACTAACATAACACTAACTTAACACTAACACTATAACACTAACACTATAACACTAACACTATAACACTAACACTATAACACTAACACTATAACACTAACACTATAACACTAACACTATAACACTAACACTTAACACTAACACTATAACACTAACACTATAACACTAACACTATAACACTAACACTATAACACTAACACTATAACACTAACACTATAACACTAACAACACTGTGTTGTGGTACCAATTGTTTTCACGTTCGTGGTCCGTTGTGCCTTGTCTCTATTCTTTGGTCTCTGTTGTACAATCAAGCCACATAATTCCCTGACCTGCCACTCCTCCAGGATCTCACTGTCCTCCACCAGTAGTCTCTCCTGCAGTTTCCTGGAATTACGAGAATAACCGTTAACCGACAGTATCATTTTTGGCTTATGAACAGCTGATAAATCAGATAAACACTTAAAAAATAATGAAAAAATATTGCGCTGGCCCCAAATATCTAAATGACTAAAGTATTTGTTTTGTATTCAAACATGATAACATAACTGGTTGTAGTTCAGTATACCTAACATCCTTGCTCTTATGCCTTTTAGATTGTGGTTATTTATATATTGTATTTGAAAACTGAAATACAAAACAATGTTTGCAGAGATTAAAATATTTAAGCCCATCATTATGCAAGCGTTCAAAAGTCCTTTTTAACCTTTATTTTAGTTTCAAATGATGGCATGATATTTATCATGATATTTATCATGATATTTATCATGATATTTATTCCATACATGTCCAGTAATTCAGTCAGTTGTGTAAGTCTCTATAGTGTTGGGAAACTGCCTTTGTTTTCTCTCTCAGGGATAATGGAAAAATAAAGAGAGCGCATTTCAAAACAACACATAGAAATAATATTGGCTCACTTCTATATGCTATAACCCCCCCCATATATATATATATATATATATATATATATATATATATATATATATATATATATATATATATATATATATATATATATACCGCTCCTTAATATAACACTTTCTGATCTGTTGCCATCTCCACAGCTACAACTCTAAGGCTAAATGAGGTGTGGTGCAATGCAGATGGTGTGTTCCATCTCTCTCTCTCTCTCTCTCTCTCTCTCACTCTCTCTCACTCTCTCTCTCTCCCTCTCTCTCTCTCTCTCTCTCTCTCTCTCTCTCTCTCACTCTCTCTCACTCTCTCTCTCTCACTCTCTCTCTCTCTCTCTCTCTCACTCTCTCTCTCTCTCTCTCTCTCTCTCTCACTCTCTCTCTCTCTCTCTCTCTCTCTCTCTCTCTCTCTCTCTCTCTCTCTCTCTCTCGCTCTCTCTCTCTCTCTCTCTCTCTCTCTCTCTCTCTCACCTCCCATTTAAGAAGTATCATTCCCCTTCATTCTCAGCAGCCCTTGTCTGTGAGCCTCCAGTCAGAACCCAGCCTCACCCAGCCTCAGCCAGCCTCATCCAGCCTCATTGCCTGACAATTCCATACTCTCCAAAATTCATGACCTCATCAGAATGTAGAAATTGATTTTGCATGCTGTGATTTCCTTTTTCTGCCTCAGAAACGATTTTTGGATTATTTTGATGGGGGTAGCAGATATAATTAATTTTTTTTCCTGATGTTCAATTCCATTTGAAATCAGTGAGGTGGTTCATGATAGACAACTGGGCCACAAACACAAGCAGTCATCATTTAGCTTCATAGCTGTAACTTTCTGATTCCGACTGTCTGTGATGACGTGCAGCGACTTGCTAAACACTTTAGAAGTTCATGTGTAAAAAGCAATGAGGAGGCAGGAGGAGTGTGTGTGTGTGTGTGTGTGTGTGTGTGTGTGTGTGTGTGTGTGTGTGTGTGTGTGTGTGTGTGTGTGTGTGTGTGTGTGTGTGTGTGTGTGTGTGTGTGTGTGTGTGTGTGTGTGTGTGTGTGTGTGTGTGTGTGTGTGTGTGTGTGTGTGTGTGTGTGTGTGATCCATAATGGAGCCTGACATGGGCAGTGTTTGATCTGATGCCCGTGGGACATTCAATAAAAAGAGGAAACATGCTTGTTAGCCCGCGGCTAGTATCTTAAATGGGTGTATCATAGTTTAGAATTAGTAGTTTTGGTGATTAGTTCACTTCTCTTTATCCTGTGTTTACAAGAAGACGATTATTTGACATAATTTCCCTTCACACACTCAAACTGAAGAGGGAAAACATAGTTTTGAGCAGTGGAAGAACCCTCTGAATTGCCATTGCTTAAGAAGTACACTTGTTATGCTGCTATGCTATAAGCTAAACGTAGCTCCATAAAGAGCACAAGAGTCCTTTTGAGCACATCATTGCATTAGATAACTATCCTGTGTGTTGTGATTGTTATATAATAACAATATGTCATGTATATGTTCCATATAGTATGAATAGTATTCTTAATTAATAGTTTTATCAATAAATATGTCAATAATATTAACTTGACAAAACACATCCCTCTAATGACTTTTTGCTCCAAAAATAAAAGGCATACATAACATTATAGTGATTACAGAAACAACAACTTAGTCAAGGGAAGCACACAGAATACAGATTCTCCAGCTCTATAATTGCTGTCCCACTTTGAGAAGTTCTGAAATCACTCAAATCAATGAGCAGCTGCTTGTATTCTGCTGGCAGCTGTGATGGCAGCAATGTGGAGGGCCTGCATCACACTTACTGCTGGCCACTGAAGGTTGATCTGGTTGTCAAGTGAGCAAATACATGTCATGATGAATGGTCCTTGATGCCGGTTGTATTCATTGATAAGGTGTAGAATTACCATATCATAAGTTGAACCTTGTCACAGAGCCCTGTGTCAAGGACAGTCTTTCAGCTGACCATAACTGAAGTGTGTGTGTGGTCTCTTCCCAGTTGGATGGGCCTGGAGAACCTCCCTCGGGAGGCGACCAGGAAGCATCCTTACTAGATGAACCACCTCAACTGGCTCCTTTCTACGCGTTAGTATAATGTTGTGTTTGACTAAACTCAAACAAAAAACTTGTATTGGATGGAAATACAAACAGGCTTTGAAATAAAATGAAATGTACTGTGTTCTATTTATATACTCGTAATATATAAAAAATGAACTTGTATATTAAAGGTGCCAACATATATGCATTGCCGTTTTAACTTTTTTTTTTTTTTTAACTAAATCCAAACAAAGAAGTAAGCATCAATCAATTATGTGATGTAACTTGATGATCACATTGAATCTGAACCACAGTGAAGTCCAGTTCATGTTGACTGCTGACAAAGACCCAGGAGCACCATAGACACCCAGAGATGCTAGCCACCTGCTACTGTTTGAACAATACAGCAGGACATGTTGTAGCCATATCAGTACAGTTAACCAACCTGTAAGACTCTTGGAGTTCCATACTGCATTTGGAACTTATCTTGGGCCATGACTCAATCTTATCTCTGAAGGCCTTGGCAATGAGGAATGGATCGCCATATCGCTCATCTAGGATGTGCCATGCTGCATAATAGGCTGACTCTGTGCCTAGTAAGAAGTAGCTCTCTATGGCCTTCTTGGCAGATCCACCCACGTACTTGCGCAGATAATATATCTTCTCTTCGGCTGGTATGTTCTTCCTGCCAACAAGCGTCTGAAAGGACACCTTCCAGTCGTTGTATCTGAGTGGGTCGCCATTGAACACTGTAGGTTCAGGTATAGGAATGCGACTTGCACTGATGGTTTCTGCGAACAATCTGACAAGCGTTGCGGTGCTGTCTTCAGATCTGTCTTCTTGCCTTGTTTGTGATACAGCTCGTGGTGGAGAACGGTGCTGTAATAGGCTAGTTTGAGGCTTGATTTCCACTTCACTCTTCACAGAGACATGTCGATGGAGAAGCTCATTTACTTCTTCATCTGAGCAATCACTTCGTTTAGCTGCTTGAGCTGAACATTCGCTCTGCTCATACACTTGCTGTCGTGCCTTGGCAGCCTTTAACTTCTTAATAGTTTCCAATCGATTTAGTTCTCTGCGTTTGGCTTCTAGCACTCTTTGTATTTCTGCAGTTTCAGCCTCCTGCTTGGCTTTTAACTGGGCGGCTTTAGCCTCCATCTTGGCTTTTAACTGGGCGCCTTCAGCCTCCATCTTGGCTTTTAACTGGGCGGCTTCAGCCTCCATCTTGGCTTTTACCTGGGCGGCTTCAGCCTCCATCCTGGCTTTTAACTGGGCGGCTTCAGCCTCCTGTCTCGCTTTAAACTGTGCAGCTTCAGCTTCAAGTCTCTGAAGTTCTTCAATATGACGCTCTTGCTCTAGCAGGACTTTTAAGGTGGCTTGGTTAGCAGCAACCTCAGCAGCTGCACTTGTTCTGCTTGCAGAGGAGAATTTAGTGTGGCGAGAGCTGGTGCCTGTCTTGCCTGAGGCTACAGACACTATCTCTTCCATGAATTGTTCTTCATGCATTTGACCTTTAGCCTTTCTTGTGTCTAAAAGGTCCATTGCATTATTACAAATCTTCTTTGTTACTGATTCACAGGTGTCGACTCTGCGACGTGTGTTATGGTCAGGCACCTCAATGCGCTTCCAATCGTCATAAACCTCATTCAGACTCCTAGAGGCACTGCATACTTTAGTGACGTGTCCATCCAGCAGGTCGTCTGAGCTCGGTGCACACAGCGCTTGGTTAGCTTCTTTAGCAACATTTTTCCACTTCTCATAGCCCACACTGAAACGATGTGCCACTTTTCTTATTTGCTCATCATGCAGTTCTTGACCCTTTTCCGTCAACATGCGGACTCTTTGGCCTCTTCGTGGCTCTTCTGAGGAAGCGGGGTTGCTAACTATTGTGCCTTCTTCCCTTTGTGGTTGCACGGATGCTCTGTCTTCATTTGCACCCTCTTCGTCAGGTGCTTGTGCCTGCATGTCTGTGCAATGTACATCCACAACAACCACACGCTGGCTGCCACTCTCAGACATCTTTACTTGTTTAACGTTGTTACTCACTGCTTTCTGATGCTGTCTTATGGAGCAGTAAGTTCTCACTGTAACTCCCTCTCATGCAATGATGACAGCTATGCGTTCTTTATGATACTGGTAGGATTTATTCAAATCCAGACCGTGAGAACTGTGAAACACACACATGAAATACAATAAATCACAGATCAAACAATAACAACATACATCCATATTATTTCTACTTCGTCTCTTAGTGTCACATGTCTTTACAATATTGTTAACCAAAATGAACTTAACCTACAAAACACATTAAATCCTTCTGCAATAATAATAACAATAAACTCACTTAGCAAACATTTCGTTAGCACTTTAGCTACCTGGCTTGAGCTTACACACAGCTAACAACCACAACACCAAACGTACCTTATTGGCTGCATGCAATAAGAGAGGAAATTATGGAACTTCACTGACTGAACTGATCGACCGAACTGACTGACTGTGACGGAACTTTCTCTTATATAGAGATTTCTACACGCGTGTGCGTCGGCATAAAACGTCCCCGGAACACTGTGCGCTTCAACCATTAGTTCCGCTCTTACTCTACAGCATTTAGGTAGGAACCAAAAACTGGTAGGAACCAAAACTCAAACTGAACACAGAGGCAGTTACAATCATTATTAAAAAAAAAGATTTCCATAATTATTCTTTTGTACTTTAGATAGTAACAATGTTCACAGTTTGTTTTGGGCCAGATGTCAGGTACCTGTACAGGCATCATTGTCCGCACTTTTCTTGTAAGTTACTCTATAGGATTATAGGAAATCTGTTGTAAAAATAGCAAGTATGTTGTAAAAATGTGATCACATATGATCGCCAAACACTCTTGGAATTAGGGAACAATACAACGCAACAAAGGACTGCAGAGATCCGTAGGGACAATGGAGAGCGGGGGGGGGGGAGCCCATTCCCCAACCGGAGCCACCAAGCCCCGGGGGAGGGGAGCCACCAAGCCCCTGGCGGAGGGGAGCCACCAAGCCCGGGGGAGGGAGCCACCATGCCCCGGGGGGCCACAACAAACGTGCCCGCCGGAGAGGGTCCCATGGAGGCCTACTGGGTAGGACACGCCGAAGGGGATGAAAACCAGCCCTACGTCCAGTCTCTCACAAACAAGTCAGACGAACTGAACTGCCGAATCGCCAGCGGGAGATCAGGGAGTGTTGCGCCATGATTTTTACGGAAACTTGGCTGTCCTCCGTGATACCTGAAATACCGTGAAGTACCTATACCTATAAATTATGCCTATACAAATACCTATATATACACATACCTATACAAAGCAGTGTAACCACCGGGATTCTCTTTGTTTCGGACCAACAGAACAGCTGAGTCTACGGGGAAGAACAAAGGTGGGGGCGTATACTGCTTGGTGAACAACAGCTGGTGTAGAAAAATCCATGTCACAGCATACATACATACATATTAACAGGCTAGTAGAGGAATGCATCCCGACCAGGTCTGTTCGCTCATTACCGAACCGCAAACCATGGATGAATGCT